>OY720443.1:54489687-54796579 GCA_963082915.1 Dolichopus griseipennis | reverse complement strand
TTTTAGATACCCGTGCTTACCCACTAACCGTTATTTATTTTCCACATGCTATTATAAATATTACAAAAAAAATATAAGAAAGTAAAATAGTTAAAAAAAAATTTAGCTTATTATCCCATAATTTTTGCTTAAAAAAAATTAAATAAAAAAAAAAAAATATTAAATTTTTAATTCATTATACCATAATTTTTGCTTAAAAACAAAAAAAAAAAACCATAAAAAAAAATAGCCCACCCCAAAAGTTGGCCCGAGCGATGTCCAACTTTGCCAACTACCTTGCCCTATTACTTTACCTGCCCAGTTTTAATTTTAACCTCGTAGCTTCATTAGATTCACAGTTATCGAATTGACAACTTTGTATGGCAGCTGCCCGAAAATGGGGTCGCAACATTTTGAAACTCCATATTAGTGCTCGATTCATTATATAACTAACAGTGTGTAATTTTCATCCTCGTAGTATACTCAGTTTCCAAGAAATTCATATTGGTGCAAAGAAGTTGTATGGCAGCCCCCCGCAAATGAAGCCGTAAAATTTTGAAACTTCATATAAGTGCTTGATTCATTATAAAACTAACCGTGTGTAATTTTCGTCTTTCTAGTATAATTACTTTTGAAGAAATTTATATTGGTTTAAATAAGTTGTGTGACAGCTCCCCGAAACCTTGGTCTGGTCTTAACCAAAAAGAATAGGGAACCTTAAAAATGTCCAAAAAATGTTTTGTGTGATTTTCAAAACTCTTGCTCTAATTTTTCAATTCTATCTCTTATAATTAATTTTTAATTCACGAATATATTAAACCTAAGCAAAGCATCATATAACCATATTGATAAAATGATTCATTCAAAATATTACACATATACATATTATATGAATATACATATATAAATTATTTATGAAGCCATTTACTTAAAAAAAATCTTTGTCTCTTTTTTGCTTATCTTAAATAAACTACGCATCATTTAAATCATATGAAATTCTAACTCGAAATCGTACAAAAAAAAATACAAAAAACAAAAATAAACAAAAAACGAGGAAGATTATAGTTGCCCTTGTCAACTTTTAGATACCCGTGCATACCCACTATGGTGTATAAAATAAACCGTAATTTACTTCCCTTATACATTTAACTCATTGCCCCATAATTTTGACGTAAAAAAAAAAAAAAATTAACAAACAAAAAAAAAATCACAAAACAAAAAACAAAATTTTCATTCATTGTCCCATAACCTTAGCTTAAAAAAAAAAAAAAAAAAAATTAACAAAAAAAAAAAATTAACAAAAAAAAAAAAATCACAAAAAAAAAAAAAATTTTCATTCATTGTCCCATACCTTTAGCTTAAATAAAAAAAAAAAAAATAAAAAAAAAAAAAAAACAAAAAAAAAAAAAATGGCCCACCCTAAAAGTCCGATGGTCCGAGTGATGTCCAACTTTGCCAAGTAACTTGCCCTATTAATTTACCTGCCCAATTTTAATTTTAACCTTGTAGCTTCATTAGATTCAAAGTTATTGAATCGAAAACTTTGTATGGCAGCCCCCCGAAAATGGGGCCCTAACATTTTGAAACTTCATATAAGTGCTCGATTCATTATATAACTAACCGTGTCTAATTTTCAGCCTCGTAGTATAATTAGTTTTGAAGAAATTCATATTGGTGCAAGGAAGTTGTATAGCAGCCCCCCGAAAATGGGGCCCTAACATTTTGAAACTTCATATAAGTGCCGCAGTCATTATAAAACTAACCGTGTGTAATTTTCATCCCCGTAGTACAAATAGTTTTGAAGAAATTCATATTGGTGCAAAGAAGTTGTATGGCAGCCCCCCGAAAATGGGGCCCTAACATTTTGAAACTTCATATAAGTGCCGGAGTCATTATAAAACTAACCGTGTGTAATTTTCATCCCCGTAGTATAAATAGTTTTGAAGAAATTCATATTGGTGCAAAAAAGTTGTATGGCAGCTCCCCGAAGCCTTGGTCCGATTTTAACCAAAAACAATAGGGAACCTAGAAATTGTCTAAAAATGACTTTGTGTGAATTTCAAGACTCTAACCCTTTTAGTTTTTGAGTTATCGTGCTGACACACGGACGGACGGACGGACGGACGGACGGACGGACGGACGGACGGACGGACAGACACACATAGCTAGATCGACTAATTTTTCGATTCTGAGCCGATACGTACCCTTGACACTATATCTAGCTCGTCTAGATCGATGCGTTACAAACGGAGGAGCAAATCTAATATACCCGATGTCATATATGTATGCACGGGTATAATTATGTTATAGTTTAATAGACATTTTTCCTTTAAGGAAGAAAGTAATATTTATTTAAATATTTTCATAAATTTAGACATATTTTACAAATTATGTATTAAGAAACATTTCCTATACATAAGGTGTATAGGAACGGTCTTTACAAACAAGTATTCGCATTTCCCAATTATAGTGAACTTAATAATTAAGGATTATTAGCCCTAAATTGAAGATTAAAAGAATTTCAATGTTTTTTATTCTAACGGACTTTTATTATCTTTTCCCGAATTTTCTTAGTTTCGTAAAAAGAAAGTTTAGTAAAAAATTGAAAGTGATAAGTTAAAATTGATTAAAAGCTTTTTAACATTTTGACTACTTCTAACTTTTTTTAAATTGGTCCTGTAGGTTTTTTTTTAACGAGGTAATGGGAACCTTGACAGCCACCCATTGAAACTGTGCGGTATTTCTTTGGATAACATGCTACTTTAAAATACCAAAACCACACTCTTTTTGAACCAAGCTTTAGGAGTGAACGTGTGATACAAATGTACAGTTTGGCTACAGGGTTGGGGATATGGAAGGATTTCTGGATTATGGGGAAAATTGGATGGGATTTTTAGTGCAAAGAAGATAATGTTCTTCTTAAATTTGGCTAAATCGTGCATATATACATTATCAACTTAGGGGAGCACATTTGGTGGAATATGGTCAACAAACAAATTTCCATAAGCTTTGCTACGTCATTTGGTTAGCTCAACTGTGTAGGGAAGAGCATCTGTTGTACTACTTGTTTCCCGTTGGAAAATCTTGAGTGGAGGCATAAGTTGTTTAATTTCTTTAGAATAGGTTTTTGTCCCTACAAGATATTTATAAAACAAGGTCAGTGAACCAACTGTACGACGATGGCTCAGTTTAGGGATCGTCGAGGTAATACTTAGATCATTACGAATGAGACCAATAAGGCTGCGAGTTCATTAGGACTCCAAAAATATGATTTGACGAAATTAATTTTTGATTTAGCTCAATCCCCTAAATGATCAAGTCTACCGTTTTATGCAAAGCTTCTCCTTGCGGCTATGGAATTCATAGGAAGCAACAAGAGTACTGTCATTTGCGAAGCTATGTATTGGATTGTAGATTATTGAAATAGGTCATTTATAAATATTAGAAAAAGACTGGGAGATAAAACAGATCCTATAATTCAATATGTAAATAGCTAATATTCAATATGTAATTTATAATTTTTATTTATAATATATGTGAACCCTTATATAAATATAAAAATTAAATTAAGTTTTTTTGGCATATGTCCAATGTTTTTTGTTCTTTTTATTTAATGAATAATTAGTGTCCAAATTGTATGATTCCATTTTCATGTGAGGTTATTCTTTCAAAAGATAAATTTTTAATATATGACATTTTCGTCCACAAAACTAATAATAATTTACCAAAACCAATTTTTTAATTAAATGTGGTTAAAATTAATATAAAACATTTGCATTTAGATATATTTTGATTTTATGTTATAATTTATAGTATAGGTTGAAAGAGAAACTAGTTTTTTTTATCACTTTTATGTAATGAATACATAAAAGATTATACAAAAATAGAGTACAAAAATTCGCGGAGCCTGCTTAAAGGCCTCCTTAAAATATGGAAGTGAAACTTCGTTAGTTATGAATAACATTACACAGAAACTATCTTCATCAATAAGTGTTTAAAATATGTTTTTAAGAATCATATGTATAGTATACTGACCAAATACAATAAGTAACAATGACCTATAGAAGCTTGCCAAAGTGAAACCGATTAGCCAAGAGATCAAAAGGAAAAAGCGGATATGAGATAGGGAACACACTTAAAAAAATCGCAAGAATGAATAGCAAGGGAAGCACTGGAATGGAACCCAGAAGAAACCCGTAAATGAGGTTGCCCCAATAACACCAGGAGGCGATAGTAGAAGAACTGACCTCAACTGTAAAACATGGGAGGAAGAAAAATTAAATAATTTAAATTTAAAAATTAAAAATTTATTAAAATTATTTGTGTAAATCTATGTACATAAATCCCTGAGGAAGTTTTGAAAAGAAAACGAAAAATTGACTACTAAATAAATTTGTATTTTATTTTAAATTCTAAACACACAAAATTCTAAAAATATACAATAAACATAAAGAACTCCAAAGTAGGTATAGTAACTAGTTAACACTATATTTAGTGCAATCACACATAAAAACATTTAACATTGCATACCTTTAGGGTTGATGATTTTAACAAAATTCTTAAGAAACATGTGTTTTAAAAGAATGTTTATTTAGAATTATTTAAATTGCAAATATTTAAAAATAATTTTTACTTTCTAAGAATATTAAAATAACTAAGTAAATAACCTAAAATATTATTTATAAATTTAGAATTTTAAGAATAAAGGTAAAAACTCAAAAAAAAACGTTTTGCTTGCTTCGTATGCTTATTTTATTAGATGCAGAAAAGCAAGCAAAGCTAAAAGCAAGCAAAGCAAATTGTATTTGTCAAAATTTAATGTCAAAAGTTTAAGAAGCAAGCGAGTAATTGAAATTTTTCAATTAAAAATTTTTCAGATATTTTCCGCTTTGCTCGCTTTGTTTATTGGGACTAGTTACATAAGAAATAATGTATTATAATGCAGACGTCAAAGCATAAGAAGTAAGCGAGGCATGAAAAGCGCTCACTGTGTTTTCACCTTAAGTCTATATGATTCTCATTGAATATTTCATTTTTTACATGAATATTGTCTGATCAAATTATTTTGACATTTAGTGGAAAATTTTTTAAATTATTTTAAAACTTTTTGTAATAATTAAAAAAACTAAAAAGCCATAATTATCACTTTTTGCAAATAAAATTAATCATAGTTAAGAAAAAAACTGTTAAATGTTATCAAATGACAAAGAAAGTCTCTTGTATTAATCACTTCATTAGAAAGTATAATGAATTTCATTTATTTATTTCTTAATATTAAAACTTTAATTAATTTTGCACCATTTTTAAATAAGAAACATGTAATTAATAAAGTTTTAAGTAGAATGAAAAATTGATATTCTGATCGCAAAATAAAAACCGCTCAAAAATAGGAAAAAGGAGCCTAATAGAACTATTAATTATTAAAAAATACTTAGTCCATAAAAATATAGCGGAATAAACCAAAAATTAGAGAGGAATGAATGAATGAATTCATAATTTCAGAATTTTTAATTATAAAATATATTTTGCATCCGAAGATTTAAGAAAAGCGTTCAGATACTTTTCGGAAAATTAATTAGAAATATCGAAATCGTCATAATCCCTAATAAAGGGAACTCAAAAAAAATTATTATTTTTTTTTTATAATATCATCAAAGTTTTTAGGAATCCTTAGCCCTTAGAACAAATTAAAACTAATTACTAAAAAATAATTGAAAAACTTGGATAATTGAACCTTATATTTATTTTACAAACACGAATTTATATACAGGGTGTTTGTTAATTAACTGTTATATAACACTGCATACATACTTATAAGTAGATAATAAAAAAAAACAAAAAATGTGGTTTTTTTAAAAAAAACTTGTTAAAATTCCAACATTTTTTAAATTTCAGAAAGTCGCAGTTTTGAAACTGTAAAAGATAAAAAATGATAGAAGATGAAAGATGATTTCTTAAGCCTTCGAATACATTTTAAAAAATTTTCATAAGTAGTTTAGAAAAAGAGTTAAGAGTAAAATTATGAAAACTAATAAAATTATTTAAATTTCATTTAAGCCTTCATATCTTGGATACTAGAAGAGGCCTAAATTAGTTCCAATACACTAAATGTCTCTACTAATAAATATATATGCTGTGGTATTCAGCAGTGCATTTAATTAGGAAACATCCTGTATATGATTTCTAATATTTCTAAAATTTTATTCTAATAATTAAATTACTATACTAGGTCTTAATATAAATGTCGTAGAACATGGGATTATTTACATCGTTTTATTATACGTATAGATTATTTGTTTCAAACTTTTGGGAACTATAAGTTTCCAATTCGATATTCGATTATTAATTAACTTTTGGGTAAGAATAATTATAGATGTATTCACACCTAAAACTATTAATTATTAAAATATAATACCTGTTAAATTTTTCACCAAATTAAAATAGTAGCAAAAGTTTTGGACAGTATTCGAAAAAGTGATTAAAAATGTATTGAAAGAATTCTAGAAAGTGTTTAAGAAAATAAAAGAAGTTTCAAAACAGTTTTTCTTTATCAATAAAAACGTAAAAACATGTTTTCAATAAAATGTATATATAGATTATATATTATCTTTATATAGGTATATTCATTATACAAGTTTTCAATTTTCATTTATTTTGTTCGATTGAATAGGACCTGCTATAAACGATGTTTTACAGTGCTAACAAATGGCTTGATAATAGAAGTTTTAAAATATCTGTAAATTTTTTATAAAAACTTCGACTTGTTTTCAAAAGTTTATATCAGTGCAGTTACACTTTTCGGTTCGTGATGATGACGTATTGGTTCTTTGTTACTTTGTTTCTCGTCCAAAATTTAAAAATTTTGGTATAAAAATATAAATTTGTAAAAATAAAAATATTTATAAAAATAAAAATATATATTCTGTGAATACTTGTACTAATATTTTTGCTATGCACTATGTAATAAGTCCAATATATTTGTATGAATTAAGTTATCTCTAGTTAAATCCCTTAGGTTTCGGCAGAAGGTGACCAATTGATTTTGTATGATACTTTGTCTGCGGACAAATCACGTGTAAAAAAACGTCCATCCGTTTTCTATATTACCAAGGCTTTAAGTTTAATAGTTGTAAATGTTTTAAAAGTTCAAGACTATAAATTTGGGAGTCGCAATATATTGAACATTTGTTTTATTGCTTTGAATGTTTTCTCCTCATAATTCAAGTTTTAGCCCCGAAGAATAAAAAAATGGAGAATCGTAGCTTATAACAAAAACCTCTCCGCACCTCATGTAAGATCCTCTCTTTATCTTCCCAAATAAAAAACAAATGGTTAGGCTCCATATAAAAACGTCAGAGAGAGGGAGGGGGGAGGAGTTCATCAAGTGATAAAAATAATATTAAAGTGGAAATAATAATATATACACCTAAAGAACTAGTGAAACCAAAATTAAAATAGAAGTTAAAACATTCTAAGGCTTAGAAACAGCCTTAGTTCCGAGCAACGTCACACAGAAACTATAAGTATCCATCAATAAGCGTTTAAAGTATGTCTTTAAAAATCATATGTAGAGTATACTACCCAAATAAAATAAGTAACAATGACCTATGGAAGCTTTCCCAAGTAAAACCGATTAGTCAAGAGATCAAAAGAAAAAAGTGGAGATGAGATAGTTACACTAAGAAACTCGCATGAATGTACAGCAAGGGAAGCACTTGAATGTAACTCATAAGCACAAGTAAAATACTAATATATATGATAGGACCAAACAGAATCAAATAAAGCGCCTTTATGGAATACCAATACTCTTAAGAGCATGGATTAGATTGTAGGAGAAAAAAACATTCAATTTCAAAATTAAATATTGGAAAATTGTAGGCCTATAGTAATAGCTTTAATTATGATAATTATAGTAAAATGGTGCAAATAACCTTAACTGCAAATTACTTTCCCTAGCTATTGTAGTTTAAGAAATAGAATGGTCTAGTTCCATTGCGTTAATTTAGTTCTAAGTTTTTTAAAGATCCACTACTGATAAAAATCAACATCAACTGTGATTAAAATATTGAAGAATTTATTTAAAAGTTTTGAGTAAAATTACATAAGTAGCACGTTTAAAATAAATTTATATTTGTTTTTTTTTGTTAATAAAATAACTTTTCATGTTGTTTTGAAATTTCTAGCAAAAGTTATTTCTATGAAAGTTTTATGTTCTTCAATTGAATTATTACAAATTACTACAAAACACCAAGGAAAGCATTGCATTTTTCTTATGGTATATAACCATTATATTATACCACTGATGACAATGTTATTGTATTAATAAAAGTACATTCGTGCAACTTCTTTTAAGAATCCTTAATACGGTTCATTGTGAGATTGAAATCAATAAAATTTCAAACTAAAGATTATGAAGTTGCGGCCTTTTTATGGATTGTTACTTTGCATTTACCTATTCCATAACTTTTACAACTTTCTTTTAAACGAATGAAATAATAAGTAGTTCGGAAGTTTAACTAAAGATTTTTATGCTAATGGAATGGATCTTATATCTTTTGTAAATTGTAGTATGTATTAATATTACAACCTATAGCATTAGTTAAACATTTGTAAATTGAATTGAAAATGCTACGATAATTGAAGAGATTATTGAAACGGTACCAGCTTTTGAAGATTTCTTTAACTTACATGCAGCTGCAGTATAATTTGCTGGATGTTTTCATTAATAATTGGCGATATGGTTTTAAGGCATATCTAAGGCGTTTAAGATTATTTAGCTTTAGCTGCCCACAAAAATTTTACTTAATTTCGTGTCTCGGTGATTTAGTGATTACGAATATACCTTACTTACTGACGAAGTTATGTTCAAAACCATTCAAAGACTCCTAGAATTTATCTAAACAAATCTCCAAATACTCCCCTAAATAAGCTTAAATGTTTCGGGACAAACTTATAATTACCAAAACTAGGCATGGAAGTGAGAAATAATGCAATTAAATCGACGTCAAAATATGTCTTCAAAAGGCAGGCAGACAGTAGACTCGAAAAATAGCTGACAATTAATTTCTGCAGTACTTAAGAAAAATTGAATAACAAATTATCGAAGATGTTCATGTTTATTCCATGCATTGATTTTTCGATATATAATCTCAATCATCATTTAAAATAAAATAAAACCTGTGTTTTTATTTTTGCAACTTTGTATTTCTTATAAAATACAAAGAATGAAATATTCTTCTTTTCCATTATTTTCCATAAAGTGCAAAATAATATTTTGTTTCAACTATTTTATTGACATTGATTTTACGTCCCCCGACTTATTTCCAATTCAATAGACTTTAAAAATTTCAATGTTACATATGTATAAGTAGACATATTAAAATATACATATGTAAGGAAACATGAAAAGAGGCTTATAAATCTAATTTATTTGAATACTTTAAATTTTACAAATAACTTGAACCCATTAACATTAGAAATGATTGTATTCTATTAAAAAATTTGTTAATTTTATTAAGAATATTATAAAAATTAAAAAGATTGTCAAAATTTGCGTTCCAGAAGATTTATATCAACTCTCTAGTGCTCTGCAATTTCCATTACTTCATTTCTTTTGATCGATCACAAAGAGCTTCACCGTCGTCTCTACAACTGAGTTTATATTGCGTGATTCATAAGTTTTTTTTTCTGGTGATGCCTGCCTCTCAAATGAGTTTAATCAGCCGTGTAAGTGTTTAGCTAATTTGGACTCCTTTTTTGTTTCTTAAATTTCGAACTGTGGGTTCTTGTTATATTTCCCAGCTTTGTTACGAAATTCAGCACTTCAGACTCTTCTTGGATTTACCGAATACGGATCTAAGATATTTGTTTCCGAAAATCCGGATTTTGATTTTGATGACTGCTGTTGTTAACCAGGCTGCATTTCCATAAAACTGCACTGCTTTTACACAATCTGTGAATATTTTGAATTTCATACTTCTGAATGCCGATTTTCAAAGAAGATTTACTGGCATATTTGACTCTTGCTTTAACCACCTTGATCTTTATATCCTCATATATGCTTCAGCATTTGTTACTGCTATAACCACTATATAGATGTTGAATTAATAACCATTGATACGTCTTCAACTTGGGTATCTCAATGCCTTGATTTAATCCTCATTTATTTTTAGACAATCACTATTTTGATACACAAATAAGATCACAGGATCATTAAAATTACTCCTCCGTTCGAACAACATCGATTTAGATGTACTAAATATAAATTCAAAGATATGCATTGGATCCACATCGAAATACAATTGGTCTAGCTAAATGTGTTTTTCCTTCTGTCAGCTCGACAAATAAAAGATTAAACGGCCTAGAATTTTGAAATTCACACAAAGTTATTTTTAGAAAATTATAATAGGTTCCCTACAGTTTTTGGTTAAAATTAGGCTAAGGCTTCAAGTCGCTTGCATACAATGTTTTTTGAATCAATTAAGTGCTGCCTTACAAGGAACTCTGCTTACATATCTTCAAAACAAACTGCACCAAGAAGTTGAAAAAATTAAAAATAGGCCACAGAAGCAATTTGATAATCTTCGTTGCATAATTTGAGATCTCTTTGGACAAAGTTAAGAGTAGCTGCCATACAGGCTGCTGGAACCACAGTACAACTAATAACGTAGAGTTAATTAGAGAAAATTAAAGGTAGAGTTAATTAGAGAAAATTAAAAATAGAGTTAACTAAATAGAGTTCCTTTTTTTAATATTGAATTTTTAGACATCTAGTACACCATTAAAAAATGCATCTTATGAGCTCTTCGAAAGATTCAAGAAATTCTTCTGCTTATGTTAATTACATCCACATATCAAGAAGCAGACAATTTATTTGCACCAGTATTTCTAACAAAAAAAAAATTAAGCAAAATTCATTTTCGAAATGTAAAATTTTAAATTCTAAAAATAAATAAAATAACCAAGTAATTTGGTTTTAAATAAGGAATTTTGTTAAATAATGATTTTGAACATTCCAAAATATACACAGAAATTATTTTTAATAAATTAAAAACTTTAGGAAAAGTTTGTCATCAGTTTGTAGTAAGAAAATGTGGTTTGCCACAATGCATAAGACATCTTAAAAATATGATGATAAATTTTCATCTTTGGATGTTTAGTTATAGATAATTTTTTTGTAAAGTCTGAAGAAAGTTCTTATATATGTTAGATTTAATACTCTTACTATACATAGTCATCAACAGTTCCATACAACTAACTAACCATGAGAAATATTATTTGTTATCTAGATACTAGGAAATCTTTGAGATCTTTATTAAGCGTCTTAAAATTTCTTTCTTTGAATTTTTAGTTTCTCCTTAAAAACAAAAATATTTGAAATTTGGAATTGAAAGGAATTCTTCAATGTTGAATTTAGAAATTTTCTGAAGCCAATTAAGTTCACCAGAAATTTTAAGAATCCAAATAATTCTCAGAAAGTAAGAATTATGATCTGGTATAACTATGTATAAATTAAATTTTCTGGAATACTTGTAATTTTTTTGCAGTTATCGAAGTCTGTGGCTTCCATTCATTGCATTCAATATGCAAGTTAACTAGCGACCATTCAAAAAGGGAGTGTCTTTGCTTTACAATCTGGAATTGTATTTCCAAGGCATTACTCTATTAGTCCCCTTACATTCTTTATTAACATTAAAACTAAGAATCTGACTTCTCGTAACTCTAGTGGGGCTTCGTGGTTAAATTTTAGTGTTTTTTTAACAAGGGTTAAGATTCACCAAAAGATACTGCAGGAACTTTCACTGCGTATAGTCTTAAACTTTGATCAAATAAAGGATTAGATGTCAAATCATAAGCTTGGGGAGTGGCAATTGGGACTCATAATGTATGAATAAACAAATTGAATAATGCTTTTTATAAAATACTCAACTTTTTAGAACCAGATCAGATGATAATTGGTAACAAAGAAATTGGATAGTATTTGATTCTGTAAATCAAATTTCCATAAGTTCTTTTACCCCATTACAATAATTCTACAATAAAGAACTAGAAATCTACTAAATTCCTTGTTTGACGTTTAAGAACATTAAGCTGCCACATGCTTTCCATGACTCTCGTAAAAAAAAAAAAAACAACTGTAGGGTAAAGGCTAAGGTAAGTAATATAGGTAAATATGTTATATGCATTTTCAAAATAATATTAAAGTATTTTATATTTACGGCTGGGTGGCACAGTGGTTGACTGCCGACCTTTCATACGGAAAGGCCCGGGTTCGAATTTTAGTGAAAGTGAAAAAAACTTTTCTAGTTTTCGACTCGACTCAGCTACTATTCGTCATTGGGTTCAAAGTAATGACATAATCAATATAATTAATAATTATATATCTTTAATAAAAAATACATTAATATAAAAATATAAACAAATGCAAAATATAAACAAATAATTTAATTAAATAATATAACTCGCAGATATAGAATACCATATAACTCAAATACAAAATATTACAATATAAACAAAAAATAGAATTGTAAATATTAAAACTTTCTACATGTTATAAAGCCTAGTAGTAACTCATGTTTAAATTGTATATGGAATTCAATTCGACTAATTCTAATAACACGAATATAATATGACTCCCTGTTCCAACATGTACCTGTGGTAAAGACAAGCTTTTTAGCCTAACAGTTGAAATGTTAGCGCTTAAAAAACAAAAATAACTTAATATTAATTAAAGTTTGATTCTTTCCTCAGAACTGAACAACATTAAATTTCATTTTAACTTGTTGTGATGCAACTACAATATTCCGTTTCAAAAAATTCTATTTTGTATTTTTCTAATATAAATTTTCAACATTCTTTTTACATAATTTCCGAGCAAAATCAATTGATGTAAAATCAATTTGTTTAATTTCCGTTTAAACAATACAACATTTTATATCATTTTTTTTTTTTTTTTGTTTTTAATTGAATTTTTTAAATATCGTATATAGTAAAACCGACATAAAAATTTAATTGAAACGATTTTAATTGTCGGTCTCTTTATGTCTGTTTTGAAAAAAAAAAAAAAAAAACAAATAATCATATTTATTTTAGCATCATTAGTTTAATTTATTTAATATAGAATTTATATTTAGGAATGCAACAGGTTATATTCTATTATTTAAATATATACAAATTATTAAAATACCATGCCATTAATTATTGAAATGTGATATTTGTTTGGATGTATTATCAATCATATGATTCCATGTTTCAATGTCATAATTTGGAACAATTATAAACCGATTGATTACTGAAAAATTTTCCAACCTCTTTGTTGGTTTATTTTTACAAAAAAATTTTGACAGATGATAGAAATATAGGTTTTTTTTAGAAAATTTCTAATTATTTGAAAATTATTACAAATATGGATTTAAAATTATTAAAAATATTTCAAATTTTAGAAAAAACCATAAAATAAAAACACAAAATTCATAAAAAATTGGTAAAAATTTAGTGGTAAAAAAAATATATATAATTGCAATATGGTTTTTCTGCAATTATATATTTGCTCATTATTTTAATGAAATGCGATATTTAATTATTTATTTAATTAATAAAATTAAATTTGTTGTTTGTTATGGGGCATAGCATATGCCATTCTAACACGTACTCCTTGCGTCCCTTTGTGCATTTCAATTTCAATACTTTCTATCAATTTATAAATAATATCAATTATTTTGTTTATATTATATATTTGTATATTTTTAATTATATTTGGTGTTTTATTTTTAATTATATTAAATATTTCATGATCTGTACGGGAATGGAACCCGCACCCGCAAATGCATACCCACTAACCCTAACTAAAACCCCTAATAAAAAAAATAAAATTGTGGTTCTAAATTAATGATTGTCAAGTTATAGATTTAAATAAACGGAATTGTAATTTTTAGACTTAAGTTGATGATTTACTGTCTCTAGCGTCACTTTTTAATTAGAATGATTGCCAAAAAATGGTAACATGACTTTTTTTATATTTGCTCAAATAAATTAAGGTTCTTCATGTAAAATGTATGAAAAATGTGTTCTCGATGAAACATAAAAATATTTACTGTAAGCATGACTAATATGACGCGTACAAAGTTACTGCTTTTCTCGGTTTTTGGATCAAGTTGTATTTAAATTATTGTATTCGACATTAACTTGAAAGTGACGCTACAGACAACGCTAGTATTGCAAATTAAAATTTCCAATTAACACAAACATAAATTAACTGTCATTGCGACTAACGCAATGCATAGAAGTTAATCCTGTTGCAGCATTAGCTGTCCTTAATCCTTATTAAGTCAAATTGAATTTAAATAAATGTATTCGACTGAAATGTAAAAGTAAAGCTAGCGGGAAAGCGACATTTTAATTATTTTTAAGTTTACGAGTAAATTTAGAGATCAACTATCTGACACAGAAAGAGGAAGTTGGAGGGAGTGATTAAAAAAATAAATCGTAATTAAAATTTTTACAAATAACAATTTGAATGTAATTTGAATAATGGGAAGTCTAATAACATCAATGTGACGGACAGTTGTCCTCAAAATACCTTAAAAATAAATTTTGCAATTTAAAATGTAATTAAAGCTTGGGTGCAGTAATCAAGAAAAATTTCAATAACAAACTACCGAAAATGTTCATCTTTATTTCATATATATTGATTTGACGAAATATTTCTCAATCATCATTTAAAATAAAATGAAACGTCTTTAAACCCGTACGAATATAGTTCTAAGAGTATAATAAATATATCATTACGTTTGTGATGCTGTAAAGGAGGGTGATATAGATATAAACTCAATTGAGAGGATTGCATCAGTTCGTGCACATCAGGGCGTCAATCCGTCTCTCCGCATGATCCGTATGTCCGCCCGATAACTTAAAAACTAACGGAGCTAGGATTCTAAAATTTTTATTATTATAAAGAATCCTCATTGCTATTGAATTACAAAAGTCTTTTTGCTCAACGGAATCGATTACCTGTTTTACAAAATAAGGAGTCTAGTGAAAGACGTGCGAGTTTGGCTGCGATACAACTTTATTTTTAATATAAGCATGGTTTAATATATCGTGAAGCTCTAAGTGCATTTATCTGTAATTTCAACTAAAATAGTTGAGTTTACTAGACAACGTCTGTCCAACATATTGTTGATCTAAATCAAGAGGCTTCAAAAGCTATCATACAACTTATATATTCTTTTATACATAACTCAGAGTCTAAGTTGTGAATTTAGGAATTTTCAAAAGTAGTGAACTGCATTATATTTGTGCGGATATCCTTGAGTTGCCAGGGTCTTCTATCTACATTTTTATACTTGTATATATAGACAGAAATATTTTTTTCTCCTTTTTCGCACAAAATTTATTTTAAGTTTTTTCATCAGAATTGATTTTTTGTCCCCTGACTTATTTTCAATTGAATAGATTTTAAAAATAAGAAGAAATATGAAAAGAGGCTTATACAGTAATTCATTGGAACACTTTTAAAATGTATATATATCTATACTTTTAAAAAATACATAGCTGTATTTACATGTATAATATATTTGAGTATATCGTATTGAATGATTTTCGTATCACAGTTGCTGTAAAGAAAATAAAGAGCATCACCATATCAGATAGAGAATCACTATAATAAAGAGGTGATTATGAAATATAAGTACTAAAATGACATTGAATAGTTTGGAAAAAAAAAATAAAGTTCTTCTATTATTATGAGAGATACTACTTGCGATACATAGAATTTAAGCACTTTTAATATGAAGTGCTTCCTATATATATAATATATTGTAATTGGATCATATCAGTATTGATTTATTTATTTGAACAAGGATAGAACATTTTTTTATTAAATTGTAAATACTTTATTAAAAATATGATAAATGTAGATTTTAATAAATATTTTTTATGATGCGACTCATAAAAATATTGCAAAATTAATAACAAAATTCTATCAATTAATCTATGATTATATTTTTAAAATTCATAGTCTACTGTTTAAAGGTTGAAGTGCATACATGAAGTACATAAAAAAAATGTAGGCTACTGTACTCGTATGAACTTATTATGAAATTCCTTGTGAGTTCCAATCTAGTACTTCCCTTGCTATGCTTTCTCGTACCTTTCTAAGTATGTGCCCTATTTATTTCCACTTTTACCTTTAATTTCAAGACCCACACTTCGAGTTAATGTTACTAGTTGGTCTATTTTAGCTTGTATGTTATTTTTTGTGTGTGATAGCAGGCAGATGTCATTGGCATAATCTAGATCTTCTAATTGCCTGAAGAGATTCCATTTATAACATAGAAATATTTACCAACATACGTCCTTCTATAATCTAATAATTTTTCTTGGAAATTAATCAAAATGGCAGTTATTCGAATCACTTACCCCAGAAAAACTCACATGTCAGTGACAAATACTCACTTCCGGATTTTATGTTTATAGTCACCAAAGCTATTTCAAAAAATTTTTTTGATCTATTTATTACAAATGACAGATAATGTTCAAAATTTTTTATGAAAAGCACTGTGGTGTAGCTATTTAGGCAGTACAACCTAGAGTTTAGATTTTATCTTGCCTTCTAGAAGGCATCATAAAAGCTATTGTAAAATTGAGATACTTTTTAGAACTTACCTTCGTACAGGAATAAAAAAAAGTGCTGTACAATTTTCTTTCCAAACTTTGGGAAATTTGATCAAATACTTCACTTTCGATTATTTCTCATGTTAATTTTTTTATTTATAAATGTTTATTAATAAATTTAGAATTTAAGAATTTAAAAAAAATTTAAATATTTTAAATTTTATAAATTAAAAATTTTAGAATAATGTATTAACGAGGAAGAGTGTAGTAGAGTAGACTGTGTCAACTCTGGGATACCCGTATGACCGTTATATAAACATCTTATATTATATTATATATATATATCGTTATATTATATATATCCTTATTATTATAAATATTAATTACTTTTGGCAAAATTTCAAACATACCAGCTTTATTAGGTGAAATATAATGCTCATATAAAAGAAGGATTTGTATGGCAGCTACTCGAACCCTCTGCAGTAGACCAACCAAATCTTGCAGTAACTTTGGCCATTACACTAAACTATTTTTGGCAAAATTTCAGACACCCAACTTCAATAGGTATAGAGTAATGCTCATATAAAATAAGAAGTTGTGTGGCAGCTACTCGAACCCCTTGCAGTAGACCAACCAAATGTTGCAGTAACTTTGGCCATTACACTAAACCATTTTTGGCCAAATTTCAGACACGCAGCTTCAATAGGTATAGAGTAATGCTCATATAAAATAAGAAGTTGTATGGCAGCTACTTGAACCCTTTGCAGTAGACCAACCAAATTTTGCAGTAACTTTGGCCATTACACTAAACTACTTTTGCCAAAATTTCAGACACGTAGCTGTAATAGGTACAGAGAAATACTCACATAAAAAAAGAAGTTGTATGGCAGCCACCCGAACCCATTGACCAAAATGGCTGGATTTAAATAGCGATGACGGCTATTGCAAAAAAACGAATTTGCGAAAATTTCAAGATCCTAGCTCCTTTAGTTTTTGAGTTATCGTGCGGACGGACAGACGGACGGACAGACGGACAGACGGACGGACGGACGGACATACATAGCTAAATCGATTTTTTTTTCGATTCTGAACCGATCCATACACTTGAGTCTATATCTACCCCCCCTCCTTCTCTGCGTCACAAACGTAATGGCAAATTTATTATACCCTTTGACTATATAGTCATACGGGTATAAAAAGCCTGAATAACAAAAAGAAGTTTAATTATTATTCTAAATAATAATTTAATTTTACAAATCCAAAACTTGAATAATTTAATTGTTTTTGAATTTAATCTTAATTTGATTAATCAATTGATAACTATTTAAATAGAAAATAATTTAAATAGAATGTATTATAGAATTAAAAATAAATTAATTATAAATAGAGGATTTTAATTGATTTAAATTTAAATTGTTAAAGTATTAAATTAATATTGAAGGGTTTTACTCAATTAAAATGATTTTAAAAAATTTAATAAAATTTAATATTTATTTTATTTTCTTTTATTTAATATGGAAATATTTTCATAAAGTTTTAATTAATCAAATTTCTCAATATTTAATACAATTAAATGTTAAAGTTATTTATATATTTAATGCATGTTCATGCAAATATATTGACAAAATTTAAATGAAATAATCATTACTCATCAAATAGAAATTCAGAGTTATATTTACAGTGCTTAACAAAAATAAATTACTAATTTTTCTAAAAAAAACTTAGATTTCTAGAAATGAATCAAATGAATTTTATTAGTAAACTAATGTTTTTCCTTCAACAGGTTTTCCATGATTCCAATAATTTTTTTATAGTATAATTAGTTTTACTATAAGTGTGCTATATAGAAATGCTGCATCTACGAGTTATATTATTCAATTAAATTATTTGTTTATATTTTGCATTTGTTTATATTGTTATTTAAATGTATATTTTATTAAAGATTAACAATTATTAATTATTGATTAAGTTATTAATTTGAACCCAACGGCGATTGTAGCTGAGGCGAGTCCAATGCCAAAAAATTTTTTTTCACTTTCACTGGGATTCGAACCCAAGACTCACGCATGAAAGCTCGGCACTTTAACCACTCTAGCACCCAGCCGTAAACTGTATGTGAAAACTGTTTTTTCTAATTAGATTTCAGTCAAAAATTTAAATTCTAATAAAATTCTAATTATACTTAGGATTGACATCCAAAGATTGAGAGATGTAATATAATTTTTGTTAAATACAGTACCTATAATTATAATACTGAAAGCATTTAAACAAATGCTGAATCCTTGTGAGTTATTAACATTTCAAAATTTGAACAATAAATATCATTTAACTTTTATTAAAATTAACAAATATCAAAATATCTAATAGAATGAATATACATATTTATTTAAATATGTATATGTAAAATTGTAAATTTTACGTAATGTGTGCATTAAATAAAACTCAATACAAAATAAATTATTATTTTCTAATTCGTGCTAAATGAATTAATTTTTGAGTGGGAAACATTATATATACTCATATACATATGTATATATATATATATATATATATATATATATATTATCAGATATTGTCATATTTATTTTAATGTCTTATAATACTGTAACACTTTGAAAATTTTAAATATATTACACATTCAAATTAATCAGATTTATCCAATATCGATTTTTAAAAATCTAAATATACTTTACTAGGTATAAAAGATTTTTTGGAATTAATAATCAAATTTAAAATTAACAGTCTGTTTAAATATATTAGAAATTTTAAAAACAACATGAAAAATTAAGAAATATATCACAAAATATATAATAATATTTCAAAATTTAAAATATTGATTTTTTATCAATAAACGCAAATATTTTTAAAATGTAGGTACTAAAACCAAAATTATAATCATTGTTTCGAAAATCTTGATTAAAAGTAAAATTAGTTCCTATATCTATAAAGAATGAAATTGAATCTTATCCTTGATGCCTTGAGCACAATGAGCGTGGCAATAACGAAGCATTGAAGTTGCAAAATGTCAAAAAACGTAGCTATCAAATTTTCAAGGGCAATGCAAAAAGTTGAAAGCATTTAAATGCCATTTAATGTAAATTAGAAATTAAAGTAAAAATTTACCCTTAGTTTAGAATTTTTAATTTTATTATTTTATGTATAAATTTAATTTTTTATGATATTTATACTTCCATATTCATCAATTTAATACTTCAAAGAAATAATTTATATAAATGGCTGACACAATATAAACAATTAACTGTCAAAGTAACAATTAACTGTCGTAGAAGTTAAAAGTTAAGTAGCTTTTGCGTCAAGGCTGCGTTGAAACTTTCTTGCTACTCTTATTGGTGCATTTGTATTTTTTTCCATATGTTTAACTTTTGAAGCAGTTGGCTACATTCATCGTCGATTAAAGAATGTAAACCTTACTCAATATAGACTTGGCTCCTTAAAGAAATGGAAAAAAATAAAAAACAAGTCCTCAAACTTTTTTCATTTTTGTTTTGGAGACTGTTTTTGTGCAGTTTGAAAAATAGTAAATTTTTTAAAAATTTTGACATTTTTATATGAAGAAAATTAACATTGAAAATTTCTAATTTTGGGATTTAGTGTTCAGGATTTTGTAATCATATCTTTGTGATTTTGAGACGTTCCCATATATAATTGCATTTCTATGCATTTCCTTTATCTAAATCAAATATATTAAAATTACTAAAATCAATTTTTTGAATCTGTAAATGCAAATTAGAATTAATCTTTTAGAAAAGTAAATGAAAAGTGACAATAGATTATACATTAATTTCATATTCTGCATGATTCACTTATTTATTCATTTTTTTTCATTTAATGTCGTCAGTTGCCATAAAATCCAAATTTTTTCATAATTCATTATAATTTTTGCTTTGTTTTAAATTTAATATTTTAACATATGATATATATTTATTCTTACTCATTTTGCTAGAGATTTAAGTATTCTTGGAATTTGAAATCATGTGTGTGATTGTTTGTTTGAAATCATGATGTGTGTGTGTAATACATTTTGTTCTTTTAACATGTACATTTTCAAAATAATATCTGTCAAACAATAGTCACTTTTCAACTTCATCATTTAATTATAATTATCACGCCTCTGAAATTTTGATTTCTGAATTGATTATTATTGAAGTTTTACACAACCCTAGTTACTTTTTCAATAAAATTTTTCCAATGTCTTTTTAAATTTTTAAAGTTATTATAATTTTGTAGAACTTTTGCTAGAAATTTATTATATAAGAAAAATTGTTAAAAAAAAAAAATCAACATACATTTTCTTCAATTTTGAGAAAATTCTTTGAGATTCTTTTATTTATATTATTAATTTTCTTTTAAACGAGAAAGATTATAGTTGCCCTTGTCAACTTTTAGATACCCGTGCGTGTATTAAATAAATAAAAATTTCATATATTGCAATTGAACTGTTTGACAGAAAATTCAAAATATTTGTTTTTTTATATTTAATTACAAAAAAAATTAATAAAAAAGAAAAATCAATAAAAAAAAAAGATGAATTTAAAAAAGAAAATATGCTCTGAACGAGGTTCGAACCCACACTTTTCAATTAAAAGGTCGACGTCCTAACCACTAAGCCATCGACTTTTTGTTCCTCTCAATTTTTTTTTTAAAATATTATAGTTGCTATGGTATCAATTGTTTGTTTTGAATAACTGTTTTGAATTTTTTTTAGAAATGAGAGTTTTCTGTCAAATTTTCTATAAAATAAAATTTTTCATACATAAAATAAATACATATATTTTATTAAAAAGAAAATAGATAACTAAAAATGAATTTAAAAAAAAAAAAATTTTCCCTTAGCCTGAATTCGAACCGAGACATTTTGGCTACAAGTAACATGTCATATAACCCCTACACCATGAATCGATTAATCGCATAACTACATTTTGTTTGTTTTTATATTTGGTTTCTATTTAGTTATTAATTTTTGAAAATATTCATATAATTTCGAAAAATTTGTATGGCAGCTACCCGAAGCCTTTGTCCGATTTTAACCAAAAACAATAGGGAACCTACAAATTATCTAAAAATTACTTTGTGAAAGTTTCAGAACTCTAGCTTATAGTTTTTGAGTTACCGTGCTGACGGACGCACACACATAGCTAGATCGATTCAGTTTTCGATGCTGATTTGATACGTACCCTTGACACTATATCTAGCTCGTATATTTCAATGTGTTACAAACGGAGGAGTAATTTTAATATACCCGATGTTCATATATGTATGCACGGGTATAAAAAAATTATGACAGGTGTTCAAGTTACAAATATTTAGAATATAAAAATTTTGAACATTAGACCTCTTACCCCCTATTACTTTTAAAAGTTTTCTTAAAAGACTCATGTTTATTTCTTAAGATCTAGCTTTCCTCAAAATTTCTTAACTAAAACCGTTTGAAAGATATAAGCTGGCAATAATTTTGCGCAAACTAAGTTTTGGATAACGGCAAATTTACAGATTGGAAATATACCTTAGATCTTTTGTTATAATAATCTAAATATAGGGGTTTTCCGCACTTTGTAGGACTGCAGCTCCGTAATTGGTGAGGCTACTGACACGGTTTAAAAGTTTTACAAAATTGCGAATGGAAATTAGAATTCGTTATAGGCTGAATCATTAGATATGTGATAACTTGAAAGGGAATCGAGAGCTTTACTACATTATTTTTACAGTTTGTTCAATGATTTCTCCGCGCTTTAAGTAATTAGAACAGTTATTAACCCTTTGATTTACAATTTAGTAGTGTACTTTAGTATACATATATACAAATGTCAAATGTAAAAAAATTCTTATTTTTTCCATTTCTCACCATAAAAAAATATAAAATTTAAATTGGCACGTGTTACAAAATTATAAATTAGTTGAACCACACTTAATTTTAAGTTTTAAAATAGGACAAAAGATATGTGTATAAAAATATTTTTTCTTGAAATGCTTTAAAAATCAAAATAGCACATTTTACATATGTATATACTTATATTTTAAATTCATGAGTATAATTTCAATTTTTTTAATTTACAAATTTCCAAAAAAAAATCCCAAAAATTCTCTTTAAGTCAAATTCTATGCACTTTCAAAGTTTAATATTTTCTTTAAAGAAAACTAATTTTCAAACGTTGCCACTTGCTTCAATATAAAAAATTTAATATAGAAAAAAAAAGTATCGGTTTACCTTAGATGCCATACAAAAGACAATATTTTAAATTACATTTTAAAGTAGTTGACATTGAAATATAGAGGAATTCTTTTTAGAATAGATTAAAATAACAAGAGGTGTCTTTGGTAAAATAAATAAAATAAAGTATAATTTTTGAAAAATTTCCATTTTTTTTTTGTTTTTGCATTTAGAAATTGTACAATACAACTCCCAACTCTGTAAAAATGTCACGAAATTTTTAAAAACGACTCTTTTAAGCATCTGGGATAAAAAAAACAGTATTGAAATAAAAATAACTTTAATGTCATATGATATACCTGTCACCTGATCACTGTTATGTCTGTTTAGTTTTATTTTTAAATGGTTTCCTACTAAAAAAAAAACAATAGGTTCAAAGCTCTTGCAGATGAGTCGACCGGTTTACATCAATCTTAAATAATATTTTATGCAACAATAACCACACTTCGGTGAATGGGGTTAAATCATGATTGAAAATACCAGACAATTTAAAGAACAATTAGTCTTAGAAAATTTGAAAGATAATTGTAATGTTAAAATAAAATTTAAAATGAAATACAGTTGTAATACAGAGCGACAGTGAAAAGTATCAAAGCCATCCATTGAATTTGTGTTATAGTTACTCTCAAACACTATCGAATACAATGTGATAAGCAAGTGATTACCCATTCAAAAAATGCTGTATTTAATTTGAAGGCACTTGAAAGAAATATTGAGTACGAATACGCTAAAACTATGCCCTTTTTGGATCATCCTTTTTGGAACTTTATGGTTACGATAAAGATCTGAAAGGATTTTAGAGAAATGAGTTGTAATGAGAGTAATGAGAAATATTGCATTATTTTAGAAGATGAGAAAAATTGGTTGAGATAACCAAAAGATGGAAGTTACGCACTGAGAAAATTAGTTTGTAATTTTAAATAAATATTCGTTTGTTTGCAAATAAAAATCTCTATAGATTTTGCGCAAGAAGATCACTTTTTAATAATAAAAAGGAAATTTACTTCATTTTAAAAGAATTGAAAAAAAAATCTTTTTGATATTAATAAATAGTTACTTGCTTCTAAACAAGAAAATTTTCTAATTTTGAATAATATTTTCTTGTTTAAAAAAAAAATCTTTTTAGTATTAATAAATAGTTACTTGCTTCTAAGCAAAAAAATCTTCTAATTTTGAATAATATTTTCTTGTTTCAAAAAACTAGATTTTTTATTAGCTATTGTTAGTAAAACGCTATTTATTTAATTTTAAGAAATGGTTTGTTATAATTATAAAGTTCATTGTGGGAATTCCTACAGGGTTTTCCGGGATAAAATATAGGAAAGAAACTGCATTATATTTTAATAATTAGTTTTTTATTAATTCATTTTGATACAAAAAAACAAGTGTTTTTATTTTTAAAAATATATCTACATAACTATCAAAATTAAATATACATAGTATAATAATAATGTATTGCTTTTTACCTTAATTAAAAAAATAAACAAAAATTTCATGAATTTCCTTTCATTCAAAATGTAACTAAAAATTTAGGTAACGATTCCATTGAATTATAACAATTATATTGCTTTTATTTAATGCTAAATTGTATGATATAAAAATATATTGCTTAAATAATAATGTTTTTTAATATATTTGGAAAAATTGCTTTTTATAATATTTATTTAAAATTTATAAATATTAAATATTATAATTTACATTTACTTAAAAATATCTTTTTAGTCTTACGACTTTTTCTCCATTACATAAAGTGTTAATATGAATTGGTGGACCATCAAATATGTTTATGTCGACAATTTTAAAATCATCTATACTACCATCTACTTTAAATGATAAAAATGATCTGAAAAATGTGTTACATTACACTTTTTGCAAACAACTAGATAGGACTTGTTTTCTTTTCTAAATAGTAAATTAACAATTTCATATATTACAGTTGAATTTTCAATATTTTCATCTGTAATACTTAAAAAAAAACCAATTTTATATGTAGCTCCTATATAATAAATTTCAGAAACTTCCATTAATAAACAATTTTCTATTTCGGATGTGTTTTGCAAAAAACATGAATACGTTTGAGTTTTTAAATCGAAAATCACCTCGTTTTTATGTGAAATGTCGCTATCAAAAAAATTTTCATTTTGAGAGTCAGATATAGTTGGAAATCATTTTGAGAGTCAGATATAGTTGGCTTATACACTTTGCTAATTCTAGAAGGCTGCAAAATGGAGTGCATTAAAATTGAAACAATACAATTCTTAGAATCTAGAAAAAAATTAAAATAAATTTTTTTTTATCAGATTATTTATTTTTATCTTTACCTGAACTAATATTTGATTTTTTAGTTTTTGTGTATAGGTCTTTATTATTTCTATCTTTTATTTGTTTATCAAATAAAACATTTAAGCAATAATCGGCAAATGCGTCATATCTTGCCAACAGATTGTTACTTTTCCCAGGAAAGAGGTTATCAAAATCTATTTCAATCTAAATAAATATTGTTTCAAAAAAAGTTTTTAATAAAAATATTTGTTTATTTTACCAATTGGTATCCCAACGCATCATTATAGCGCGGCCATTCCTTTAGAAAATCTAAAATATTATCGGCATGATTATTTTTAAGTTCAGCTAATCTCATTTTAAATGTTTTTCCCCAGAGTAAACTAATTCTATCGCACGGCCCACAATTGTTACGAAGCCACAACTTATCTGCAATAACGTCATCTAAAATTAGAAAAAGAATTTCTTTATAAATATACATTATTTCTTTATACTTTATATAATAAATAAATGCACAAACGTTCAGCTAATTAATTAATGGTTCCTAGACCTACCTGTTGGAATAATTTTTAAAACTTTTTCTGTTGGTTCTTCAGTGCTATCCGCGCTACTGTCAGTGTGATCACGTATTTTCCCTGAATATTTAGAGTTAACATATCTATGATATAGTTTGCCAGAAAAAATTTTTTTATTTTGATTTTTTGAACTTTTTTTGAACTTTGTATTGTAATATGTTTCCTAAAAAATAATAGATATATGTATGTAAGTAATTTATCTAAAAACTTATTATCATGTTACATTATCTTCAGTTGAAAATATGCCAACTATTTGCCTAGCACAAAATTCAAAATCTTTCGGGGTCATTTTTATTTTATCAGCATTAAAACAATCAACTATTAGCTGTACCAAAATATTACGCATTGTTTCACTTAAAATTTTATGTTGCTCATAATAATTTAAAATTATTTTTCCTTTAATACACTCCCGCAACATTTTTTTAATGTCGATTGGTCCATTCATTATTGAGTTGGTAGGTGATGGTGATACTGAATCGGTGACGTGTCCAGAAGATGATGCTATCCATTCTGTTAAAAATGAGTCCATTGAACGAGTTGACGCAATATCGGTACCAGGAATCGGAATACCCTGTAAATATTTTTAAATGTAGGTAAACCAAAATAATTTATTATCGTTATAACAAAAACTTTTATTTTTTGAAAATAAAAGACATTATTTTACTCAGTGTAACACAACAAATACATGCAACATAGTAATATTATTAAAAAAAAAGCATTAATATTATTATATTGTCATATTATTACTTTTGTAACATTTATATTATTACTTTGAGTTGTAAAAAAATTTGAATACCTATTTCAAAATTTGATCGAATTTCGAAAATTTTTGTTTGTTAAACTTCATAAGAATTTTATGCGCATGATTAAACATGTTTTGAATAAAATTATATTGAAATTGTATGTACGTACCTCTTCTATTCGCCACTTAATTAAGTTATTTTTAAAAATAACTTTTTCTCCAAATTGATGTGTCTCTGGAAAAAGCTTGTCAATGTCCTCGAGTCTTAAATTTTTCAATACATTAATGTTGACACCATATATTTTTAAAGTGTCATACGTTTCTGTTGACAGACCCCACGTTCCAGTAACATTGGAGAAACATTCAATTTCTGGAATCAGTGGAGCATAACTTCCATCGTCTTGTACTGTAAGTATTATATTGTCGTAAACAATGTTGTTTTCTGATGTCGAATTTTCCATTTTAATTACTTTTGAGATGTTTCACGTTTATATTATGTATTATAATATGTTTTTATTATATTTATTATATATATTACAGTTTTTTTTTTATATTTGATTTTAAACACTTACTTATATATATTTATTTTAAATTATTTTAAAAACAATTCACTGTATCTAATTTATACTTCTATTTACTATCACTTACTGAATTTGGATGAAAGCGCGCGATACCGAATACACTACGTAACAGAAGTTAAGAGTTGAAGTAATTTTTTCTTGAAATCAAAAAGCATCTTTTTAAAAATACAAAGCGATTTTTTAAAAATACAAACTGTCATTTTAAAACTACAAAGCGTCTTATCGAAATTAAGAAATGATTTCTTGGAAATAAAAAGTGTTTTTTGAAATAAAGAAATTGGTTTTTTCTAACTAAAAATTTATTTAATGATATCAAATAACAAATAATTCCTCTTTTAATTTTAAATAATTATATTTTTTTGATTGTATAAGTTAGTAAGAAGATCAAGTTTGTTAAAATAAAAAACTCGTTGTTTAATTTTTTAATTTTTTTTACAACTATTTTAATAGATAGTTATTAATTTCTACAAATAGTTTATAAAAACAAAAAAAATATACCTTAAATTTAAGAAATGTGCTATCTTTTATTATTAAAAACAGTTTTTTTTGAAAATAAAAGACATTATTTTGCTCAGTGCGGTTTTTTAAAAATATAAAGCAAACCAAATCGTTAAAATAATAGTAACTACATGCAAAATTGTTTTGCTTTTCAGACCCCAAAGAATGAATAGACCCCATAAAAAATGTTTCGCTTGGAGAAAAAATAACTTCATTTAAAGTAAAAGTGCTATCACTTAGAGTTAATAATCTTAAATTTAATTGCAAAATTTCTTCAGTCAATGTGAAAATGTTGTCACCTAAAGTAAAAAATCTTAAATTAAAATAATAAATTCTTCAGTTAAAATAAAATAAAATAAAAAAAAATCTTTTTTTCAATATATAATTTTATTAAAGTAGTACTAGCCCCCTAAAATGTAGAAAATGTTCATTAACCAAAAATTGATGGTAGATCTTTTGCATTTAAAAGTGTTTTAGATAAAAGTAAATTAAACTATTTTTAACTAGATATGCAATTATAAGTTATTTTTATATAATTTTATATTGCTATACATATATACTATTTATTGAGTTTACCAAGCCATTAATCAAATCCGGGACCTTTCGCATGAAAGGCCTGTGCCACAACCCCTGCGCAATGGCCTGAATCACTTCAAGCTTTAACTCATCAATTAAAGTGAAACTATCTTCATAGTTTCAAATAAAATAAAAATATTATAATTTCAACTAAAGTGAAAATGTCTTCAGTTAAAGTAAAAAATTATAGAATTGTTAATTTCTATTAAATTAAAAAAATTGTTCCAACATTTACAAAGTTTTACTTTTTTTTAATTTCTTCCTTATTATTTATTAATTTTTTTAATTTTATTATAAATATAAATTTATTAAATAAAACAATTTACCACACGTATGTATATACACACACATGTATTCTTGTATAAAAATGTAATATATAATATTAATATACGAGTATATAAAAGAAAAATCAATCAAGCAACAATTTAAAACTTAATACTATAAGAGAAGAAAAAAAAATTCTGCACATAGATGCAGGAAAATATAGATTATATTTTTTATTTACATGAACATTGGAAAATTTAACCGCACCATACATTCATAGATAATAAAAAAAAAAAAATTTCTTTTAACTTTGGGTATTTGTTCACTTATTCATTGAGAACTTAATGAAACCTTATTCAGTTCTCTTTGAAAAAATATATATTTTTTTTTTTAAAGAATTCAAAAGAAAAACGACGAAAATGGTAGTAGAGTAGACTGTGTCAACTCTGAGATACCCGCTTATATTAGTAATTTAGACATTACATTATAACATCCGATATATGATAGCTACTTGAACCCACTAGAGTACACCAATCAAATTTTGCACAATTGTGGCTTCTAAACTATTTTTGGTTAAATTTGAGACACCCAGCTTCAATAAGTATAGAGTAATGCTCATATAAAAAAAGAGGTTATATGCCAGGTACTCAAACCCCTAGGAGCAAACTGGCAAAATCTGGTTCCTTTATTTTTTTGAATTATCTTGGGGACGGACGGATAATCTTAGCTTAATCGACTTATTTTTCTACTCTGATCCGATCCATACATTTGAGTCTATATCTATGCCCCCTCCTTCTCTGCGTCACAAACGTAATGGCATATTTATTTTACCAGTTTGGCTTATAGTCACACGGCTATAATCATGGTATATGTACAACCGTTATAATGAAGTTAAAAAAACCATGCATTTTTTGTAAAATTTAGTTTCAGTAAAAATCTTTTCCACATTTGTAAAATTTTTTTAAAGTCCTAGAACGATATTTCAGAAATTTTTAAAGAATTGAATACATTGTAAAAATATAATAAAGAACAGATGTAACCGAGTACTTTTTTCTTGGGCATTTCTTTTTTAAGTGATTTAAAATTTCTTTATATAGCTAAAACGCATAAAAGATCTTAAGAACAATCATAAAATCTAGAAAATTGTTTTTAAGAATTGAAAAGGTTGGCTTGTGTACTTTTAATTCCTTTTTTTTTAAACAATTTAATGAGATTTGTATACAAAAGCTTGGATTAATTACGGAAAACTACATTACATTAAAAGAAAAAAAAATTTGACAAAGATCGTATTTTTAAACGATGAAACGACAAATCCGAATGATTACTTAAAGGAAATTACTGAAAAAAAATTACTGCAAAAAAATTTACTGAAAAAAAAATAATTGGAAAAAATTGCAAAATAAATTTAATTTAAAAATTAAAACTGCACTGAAATATACAAGCATCCGCAGCGTATATAAAAACACACAGTACGTTAAAAATAAATTCCATCCTTCAAAAAATTGCTTTAAATTACAGATTTTTCAATTATTAATTGAATAATTTAAAGGTCGCTTAATATCAATATATAATAATGTTACTGTAGCCATATGAAACTGATAAGCATATGAATACCATAGACATTGAATTTGGTTACATTACTTACTTCTAAACTCTATTAACGATGTACTGCGTTTGCAATTTTTAAAAAACCTAACTTACCGTTTGCATATTACATCCATAATTTTCGGTCCAAAATATTAAGACACTTAAACGGTTGCATATTTTGACTATTACTTAAAATAACTCATATATTTCATATTAAAATACCAAAATATAAACATGAAACAGAGATTCAAGATAAGATGGATTGTACATAAGCTTTTCTTCTTGCGTAAGCTGGTTTGTTTTGCAAAGTCTGGAAAGTAGGTTAATATTTCTTGTAAAATCTGGTTTTTTTACATGGCACCCCCGATCTTCTGATCCAAATTGGCCAAATGCGATTTTAGAATTTGACATTCTTGAAAGTTCCCGAATCTCTAGAGCACATAATACTACAATCAATTAATGAAAGCTCCTCTTAACAGGTCTATGGCTATGGGTATATGGATCTACCTATCAATAGTCTATGTACCAAATTTGAACTCATTCCGACAGTTAGAGCTCGAGAATTTTCGGTAAGCCTGGTTGTTTTGTATGGGATCCTCCCGGCCTGTGGTTCGATTTGGGCCATCTAACAACTTAATCTTACTTTTGACGAAGAAACCATTCAAACCAAATTTCATCAAAAACGGTTGCAGTTTACTCGAGGTACTGTATAGTGTTCACAATCATGCATAAGCACACACACATATACACACAAACAATATTTCGGATTTACGTGTTTCTGACAAAATAGAACAACTTTTGTTAGGGCAAAAGAAATTCTATTTTTTTTCACAGAGGAACTTATAATACCTTTTTTTTATAGTGTTGATACTGAAGAAAAGCTAAAAATATTTTAAAGGATAATCCCACCCCGTCCAGACGACAGAATTGGAATAATCACTACTCATAGAAATAAAATATGATAAGACTAATCTGTAGGGAAGAATAAAATAAAGAAACTATATTCTTATAATCATTTAGTTTAATTTTTTTAATTGATAGTTCTTCATTATAATTACTATTTTTCTACTATTACCTAGATCTTCCTCTACTCCCTTTATACAAAATCTAATGTCTTTCTAGTTTCAACAATTTTAATCAAACATTCAACTAAATGTTGATAAATTGAAAGATGTTTGAAAATTTCTATCTCTAACACTCATACAAATTCACATTTAACGAAAACAGAACAGTACGTGATTTTAATATTAATCATAAATAAACTCGGGATCTTGAACTATAAAATAATTTTTTCAAAAAAAAGTTTCCCTTTTATGAAAAAATCGTGCTGTCATTTCCTAAAATAATTATACATTACGGTATCTTTTAAGGACAGGCATATATAAGCTATCTTGACATAGAATTTCATACCATTACTGGATTTCATGTAACATTTTAAAACATTTTAAATATGCTAATGAAATTCCTATTGAAATCTTTTTCTGAGGTTATGCAAATGATCGCTTCCAACCTTGAAATTTAGAGATAAATTTGGAGTTTTTAAACTTTCAATTATTTAATTTATGGGAAGTTGAATCCTTATACGACCACTTTAAGTGTTTAGTTGTAAAAATCTACAACAAAAAAAAAACAACATTTTCAACGAAATCTAAGAATAACTGAAGGATTCTCTAGATCATTGTCCAGTTCTTGGAGAAATATATAAATTCGTAAAACATAATCTGATTATAAAGTGTAAAGAAGAAATGAATTAAAATTATTAAGGAAATATAGAAAACAAGGGTTTAAGACCCAATCAGTTTTGTACTTTTTTTCTTAAATTTACTAATCCAGAAACTTTTTATGCTTTAATTTAATTCATTAAGGAACATCTACTTAACTTTAAATAAATTCCACCGATGGTAAAGGTTTATTTGAGTAAGTCTTGAAGATTCCCAATATTTAGAATTATTTCATCACCTCACAACAATTTCCCTACCCCTTCCAATTATTTCATCACCTCACAACAATTTCCCTACCCCTTCCAATTATTTCATTAGACTTATTCCATTCATTGCAGCCTCGAGAGTTTTGAAAATGCAATCATGATTAAATTTGGGGTTCGGAATGAAACGATATTGAAGCAAGATTTAATTGTTCGTTGCATTTCAATTTTGTTCTATACGGAACAAAATAGAAACTTTTGTGAAATTTTGTTCTGGACGGAACAATGTTCGGAACAATTCCGATTAATTGTTGAAATGAATTTTTAGTCCTCCTACCTTAGGACAAAGAAGTCGGACCAACTCGATTCAAAATATCTAGTCCACCAATGTGTAGTAAACATAAAAAGGCTAAAGTAATTTAGAAAAGTTCCAAAACGTATCACCATGGCACAATTTTTGAGGGCTATTTGCTGGGAGGGCTTAAGAGTATAATTTTTTCTTACTGTATTAAGGTTCTACTAAAAAGTCTCTGATTACCCTTTTAATATTATGTCGGTCCGGCTACTAAGTTCCGAGAAACAGGGACGGGGAATTTTAAGGTTTTTTAAAAATAGTACAAGTGGAGCTTCTTAGATATTTAAATATTAAGGAACTTTATTTTCACTGGAACTTTATTTTATGGTTTTTTCTGATTAAAGTTCCAAAAAGAATTCACATAAAGTTCCGAAACGATATTTTAAGTGGCAGGAATATTTTGTTTGTTTCCAAATAAATATCGTTCCAGAACTTTTCATTTTTATTTCATTTCGTTCCGTACCGTTTCGGTTTTAATAATTGTAATAATTAATTGGAGTAAAAAACTTTAACAACTAACTCCTTCAAAGACTATTGAAGATTTAACCTCCTAAAATGCGATTCTATAAAAAACAGAGAGAAGGACAGTCTGAAATTAATTAGCCATCGCTTTTAAATTGTAAAAATAGACTTTTTTTAAAAAATTAAAATATATTTTTTTTCAAGCTAAAAAAAAAATTATGAATTTTATAAAGAAAAGTTTTTGAACTTTTTATAATGAATAAATTTCTTTTTATAATTCTTAATTTTTATTTCACATTCATTGAAAAATAAAAGTTCCTTACATAGATGTTCCAGCGTACTATCAAAGGTTACGAAATAAAGTTTTCAAAAAGAAAAAAAAGAAATGATGATTTGATTAAGATTGCTTCAAGTTTGTTTGTATTTTATAAAACTATATTCTTGTAATAACGTACAATTTTATTGAAACTATAATTTAATTTCAAATTTGATATTATTTTTAGAGGTTATTATAAAAATACATAGTATAATATAATATAATAACTAAAATACTTATAAAAACTAAGACCTAATTAAATATTAAAAAGATTCAATAAAAGAAATTTGACTTAAATTAAGGACTTTTACTTATGCATACATAGTGGAATTTTAGTTCTGAGCTCATATCCGTGTTTTTTAACTTCAATATCATAGGTTGAAACAGAATGGATATAATGATCTTAATGAATTCCACAAGTAATGCATGACATTGTACTTAACCTTCTAACATCTATTAAAGTCTCTCTTAGATTTTTAATAGAAACAAATAGAAGCTAGCTAAGTCGAGTTTCAAAATCAGAAACGTTTTTAGTTTTATCGAGGTTTGATTCCAAACTCTTGGCCCTACTAGGTATTTAAAAAACGGGTAAGTAACCAAATCCTCAGTAGGAGAGAAGAAAAGTTGCAACCTGAATGACCGCAGGAAGTAGAAAAATTTTATATAATGCAGTTGAACTCATAACATAGTATATTATATGACAAATTCTGAAGCAACTTTTCAAATCCAACGGCCCTCCACAGATGGGAGTTTGGCATACGGTTAACAGCCCTATCTAGTAAAAAATATTGTTACGAAACCTAAATCAATACCTCGGATCGGCCTTTTTTTTAGGAGGCCAAGGTTTGACAACGGACTGTAGCATCATAGAAGAAGTATAAAGCCGATGGCTAAGTGGAGTGAGCGTTAAAGTACCAATGGGATCACTTGATCATTCAGAGATCAACCATATAATTTAAATCTCTCTAATCCAATTCATTTGGATCATTATGCTTCTATTTATACCCGTAAAAGTAGTTTAGTTTTATGGCCAAAGTTTGCAAAATTTAGTTACGGTGGTACAGTGGGTATATGACCTGTGTGTACAAAATTTGGTTGGTCGACGGCAGTGGATTAGAGTAGCTGTCATATATCGGATGATATAATGTCCATATTACGGTCATACGGGTATACTAAAGTTGACACAGTCTACTCCACTACACTTTTCCTCTTTTATTAATAATTTATATTGTATTTGATTAACTATTTCATGAGAGAGCATTTTCTTTAAACAATATTAAAAAATAGTTTAACTGACTTACTTTAACATCTGTTTCTCAATACTTTGGATGTGTCACAAATACAAAATTATTAATCAATATAAATATTAACTATTAATCATTCAATTGTTATCATTATTGTTGTAAAGCAATAACTTATATAAACAAAATATAGGTCCTATTCATAACTTAGTCAAGCCTAGACATAAAAAATGTTCTATTTTTTATATTTATATAATGTTTTATTATATAAAAAAATATATCTATACATTTTGAAGTACATAACCTACATTTGATTGTATCTTCATCTAAATGTCGTGAATTGTGCCTAATAAAAATCCACCCGCACAATTTTATGGTAATAAATCGAATACTGCATATAATTCTAAAAATAATGAGACAACTGAATAAATATTGACCATTGTTTTATTTTATTTTAATTGAATAAAATATTCAGTGCAGAATAAAATTGAGTGACCATTGTTTAAAAAACAAATAAAAGGACGGAAAGTGTTTTATTAACCTGTTTTTGAGGAGTAGTTGGGACTTTTTAATATTATTTGAAATTTGTCAATGGTCTTTAAAATTGTTTATTAAATAAATTATTTTCTTAGAATTGAGATATTTATAGGCCTTATTTCAATAATTACGTCATGGAATTGTTTACATTTTTGTTACAATATTTTATCGGCCTTTATTACTAACTAGCTTTTGGTCCGTCTTAGAATAACGGAAGGTCAATGGAAAGAAATTTTTTTCTAATTAAGAACTATTTGTAATTTCATTTCACATATATTGTATATCAATACCATTTTATTAAATAAAATAGCAACCGTTTCATTTTGTATTACGCAGATTATGCTTCGATTAAAAAAAAAACAAATGACTTATATAATTTCTTGTTGTATCTTCAAAATTTGAAATTGAATAAGTTATGGAGTCTACCATTTGTATCTTTTAAATTTGATAAAATGTTGGGGTCACGAGTTCAAACCCCTTCTTGGTGAATTTTTTTTTAATTTCAATTAATATTTTTTTTTGCTAAGTTATGTATATCGTTTCACAACTTTTGTTTAGATTTAAATCGAAATACTTGTTTGTTGCCAACATTGCACAATGTCCCTACTCAGCAATCAACATGCTTAATCATGCACCTATTTATATGGACATAAAATTGTGTTAAATAAATGTTGAGTTTTGCATTGTAAAATGCGAATTATACATTTTATTTTCTGACTTTTTTTTATTTATACCTAATTAAGTTAAAAATTATATTTTGTTTGAATTCTATGATGCATTTCATTTGGGCTTTTTTCAGGGATAAAGGAAACTTTGAAATTGATTTAATTACATTGGTTGGTTTACTTGCTTTTTGAAGCAAACCAAGCAACGCAACAAAGCGAACATTGGACCTTCGCTGTTAGTTCAGTTTTTCACTGAAAAAAATTAAGACTTACTACATAAATGTTCCTGTGAAGCATAGTCGTATTTTTAATTATAAAATGTTTTACAATTTATATAAAATTTCCAGAAAATGTACTGTGGGTTTTAAAAACTAAAATGAACTAATTCATAAACACTTAAAATACATAATTTAAATTCATAAAAAAAATTTTTTTTATTTTATTTTTTTTTTGTTTTTGTTTTTTTTTTATTAAAAATAAATAAAACATTTTTTGGCCTGCTTATGATAGAAATTTTATATTTCTTTTTTTCTAAAATAAAACACATCCAACATAACATTAATATTTAATTTTTTTATAATTGAACACATTTAACAAAACACATTTAATTGAATAATTCACAATTTTAAATTAAAATTGGTTAAAAATTGATTGCAAAATAAATATAATTGAAATAATTTGGGTATTTGTAACATATTATTCATCTGTAATCAATTTTGAAAAATTATAATATGTAAATTTGTAATCACTAGAAGATTGGAATCGAATTAAGGATTATTATCTGAACCCTTTTCCGACATGCAAATTTAAAGTTAAAAATCTTTAAAAATAACGGACGAAGATATTTAAAAAGTAACAAATGGTCACCTTAAATATGACAAATTCGCAAAATAATTTATTAGAAGGGTTTTTTTTGAATAAAAATATTTTATTACAATGATAACAATCTTAAACTATATTTTTATGCATAATTTTCTTTAAATTCTTAACTTTGTTCTAATAAAAAAATATTTTTATTTTCATCTCCATTCCAAAATATTTCAACTATGGAAAATATTTTGTGAAATTTGGAATTTGAATTGTCTTAATAGTTTTTATAAAAAAATGCTACAGAGTCTATGTCAGTAATGTATTTGTAATAAGTATTTGTTACTTAAGTTTTACTGCAAGTTTTTTACGCGCTTTGTTACTTAAGAAAGTTGCAGTTTTTTACGCGCTGCCATATTTATTTATGCGCTTTAGTTATAGCTCACAGTACATCCGTTCTATTGCGAACTAAGCAAGCCGGGGCCTGAGCCTGGGCGAACAAACTCTCTATTTGTTTAAGCATCCCAGCTTACTAACACTTTTGATTTACCGGTTCTCGAGCCTAAGAATTTCGAACTATTGACTAAGAAATTTTTAGGAATTTACGAAATGAAGCCTGACCTGAGCTAACCACAAAATTGCTTTTTGTGGCACAAGAGCTTCAACCAGAGAAAGTTAAAAAAAATTTCGTCTCCCCTCTCAATGACAAACGGGGTAAATCGATTGACTTTAAATTTTTAGAAATGTGGATCTTCTCAATATTTGAAATGACTATAAAACCAGCCGGAAAATATGTTAACCCTTTTCGAACCAACAATTCGTAAAAATTTTTAGATTCAGATTTTGCAAAAATTTTATTTACATTACTTATAGTGAATTTTACAAATAAATTTATTGTTCTTTTTCCTCACGGATGTGGGCTAGTTAAAATTTTATCTCAAATTCAAAATATTTCGAAACTCTTTCCGATCTTTTTGGTGCATTCTTTATTTTTGCTGTTCAGTGTTTCGAAAATGATTCAGTATAGTATAATTCTATATAGTGAGTTGCGGCATTCCGTAACAATATGTTTGATTGTGAGCATGGAGTCACAGTAGCTGCATATTTGCGGTAGTTAGTTGTTGAATCAGCTTTGATGTATAGCCAAAGTGGATGCTAGTCTTTATACCCGTATGACTATATAGTCAAAGGGTATAATAAATTTTCCATTACGTTTGTGACGCAGAGAAGGAGGGGGGGTAGATATAAACTCAAGTGTATGGATCGGATCAGAATCGAAAAATAAATCGATTTAACGATGTATGTCCGTCCGTCCGTCTGTCCATCTGTCCGTCTGTCCGTCCGTCACCACGATAACTCAAAAACGAAAGGAGCTAGGATCTTGAAATTTTCGCAAATCCGTTTTTTTGCAATAGCCGTCATCGCTATTTAAATCCAGCCGTTTCGGTCCATGGGTTCGGGTAGCTGCCATACAACTTCTTTTTTTATATGAGGATTTCTCTGCACCTATTACAGCTGCGTGTCTGAAATTTTGCCAAAAGTAGTTTAGTTTTATGGCCAAAGTTTCTGCAAAATTTGGCTGGTCTACTGCAGTGGGTTCGAGTAGCTGCCATACAACTTCTTATTTTATGTGAGCATTACTCTATACCTATTGAAGCTGGGTGTTTGAAATTTTGCCAAAAATAGTTTAGTGTAATGGCCAAAGTTACTGCAAAATTTGGTTGGTCTACTGCAGAGGGTTCGAGTAGCTGCCATACAACTCCTTCTTTTATATGAGCATTAAACTACAGCTAATAAAGCTGGTATGTTTGAAATTTTGCCAAAAGTAATTAATGTTTAAAAATGATATAATGTTTATATAAAGGTCATACGGGTATCCCAGAGTTGACACAGTCTACTCTACCACACTCTTCCTCGTTTTCATGTTATTTTTATATCTGATGTCTTCGCGTTCCAAGTTTTATTATTTGGTGGTTTTTTAAATTTGGTACTACATATCTTTTAGAAAGGATGTAGAGTTGTTCCATCTTTAATTTTTTAGCTTTGATTCCATTTCTTTGACTATGCTTTTAAACTATCTGACAGTTTCGGGGGTTTGTTTTTAGCTTACGGGTAAGCCTTTATCTGAAGACCGTTTAGGTGTTCTTTTTGTTTTCTACCATGTTTCCTGGAATACCAGCGTTTTCCCAGGTATTCCAATTATTCTTATTTTATGGTTTTTCTAAAAAAATAACAATTTTTTTTTAAATTACTTTTGTGGCACAAAATCATTGAACACAAGACAACTTTATTTATAAGATATAGAATGAACATGGTAAATATTCGGAAAAAGCGGTTGACAACAGGAAGCTCTGTCTTTTTAACAAGTAGTATTCTTTTAGAATTTTTATATTGAACATTTCATATTTAAATTATATAAAAACTAATTTCCTATTATTTTAATAATTTTTTAGAGGAAAAGCTTCCGAAAATATTCGGAAGTGATAAATTGCAAACAAAAACAAATCTATCAAAATTTTGTTCATAATTCCTAACAGTACTTAATCATTAATAGCCTTCATCAATTTATTCAAAGTAAGGTATAGATACTTTATAATAGACACTATAGTTAAAATATTTTGTTTACAATTTCATATTTAAAATTTTTATTTTGAAAATATTTAAAAATTTATTCGATATTTTTGGAATTCCAAAGTAGGAAATATTTTTCTAAAAATTTAGTTTGTTTCCTAAGAACATTAAACCATTGACTTAGAACCAAATATTTCTTTATTTTCAATGGTTAGATAAATTTAAAACATTGTTTCGAACCTTTTGGGACATACAAAATGATTTGTCAACATTGTAAATATATTTTATAAAAAATTTTGTAAATAAAATATTCGTACTGTGTTATTATTTTGAATCAATTACTACAAAAGACAATTTTACATTTAAACTCAAAAGTTTAGAAATAAATTTCATTTTAATTTTACTTTGTAGCAATTTTGGATATTTAAGTAAAAAACTTAAAATTATCGGAATAACTTAAACGGAATAAACTTAAAATTTTCGGAATAAGTTGAAAACGAACTAAATAAAGAACGAGAGCATATTGAAGTCTCCTGAATTTGAACTTTGTGTCTGCAAATTTTTAATCTAGTCCTTTCATAAATCTCGTTTTTTAAATTCTCGTGTCCCTCAAAATCTAGCGTCTCTGAATATTTTTTTAAAAAATCTTAAGGAAAAAATTGAAAATATTTTTCGGAATAAGTTGAAAACTAACTAAATAAAGAACAATCGCATATTGAAGTCTCCTGAATTTGAACCTTGTGTTTGCAAATTTTTAATCTAGTCCTTTCATAAAACTGGTTTTTCAAATTCTCGGGCCTCTCAAAATCTAGTGTTTCCGAATATTTTTTTCTCAATCTCAAAAAAAATAAGAAGGACTGCGTGAAAAATATAATGTGATATATGGGTTAAGGCTTTCTCCTGTAATCGCTATCAAATTAAAACAATATATACGAGTTGTGGTTCTGGAAATTAATCATATAATAAAGATAAAAGCTTAATTATATGTATCGGATCAGAATCGAAAAGTGAATTGAATCGTCAATTTGTTCCCTAAAAACTAAAAAAGCCAGCATTTTAAAATTTTCAGAAATTCGTTTTTATTCAAGAGCCAGCTTTGTTAGCGAAATTCAATAAGTTAGTTTTACCACCGGATTCGAATAGTTGTCATACAACTCATTTTTTAAATGTGCATAAATCACTATTTAATGCAGCTGAGTATCATGAAATTTTGTCAAAAATAAGTAATTCGAATGGCCAATGTTTTCACAAAATTTTGTTGGTCTAATACAAGAGGTATGAAAAGTCACCTTTTTTTACCTTTGAACTGTTCAATTGTTAAGCTAATAAGCCTGGCTATACCATAGGCACAAGTTGGCATAGAGGAGACATATTACTACTACAATTTCAATTGTAGTTAAATGGATAATACAATGTTTATATTATGTTCAAGCAGCCATCCTAGAGATGACACAGTTTAAAAAACTCTCATCCTTGTTTATAAAACTGATTTTAGGACCAAACTTTTTTCTAAATTTCAATATTCCAGGCCATACACTCATTACAATAACTACTCACATTTTCTATATACAAATATGTACAACTTCTATGAAATATGGAGTTATCCAAAATTTAAAATATTTAGAACAAAAAAAGAATTTCTAAAAAAAAAATTTGTTTCATATAATAAAAATTACCCTATATGATTCAACTCAGATTTTAATTATTAATTTGAAAAAAAAAACTCATTAAAACCTTACTCTTTAGTTACAAATTTTAACTAATAACAATTTTCATTTATAGCTGCTGCATCTGTTTTCAAAGAATTTATGAATTGCGTTACACATTCGCAAAAATCAAAATTAATTTTTTAATATTCTAATGCATGTTATTCAAATTTCCGCATACGTTTATACAAAACGGTGTAGCAATTTTTGTTTACTTTATACCACAAAGTTATACAAATGTTGCACAAATGCAAACAAAAGTTTAAAAAAAATTACATAGAATCTATTATATTTTAATCTCTATACTTTAAAATAATTGTAAAGTAGAATGATTTTTAATGCGTTTATTTTATGTGCACCAAATGTTAATCTGCACAAAAATTTTAATATTTAAATTTTGCGTTCTAAATTTTTTTATTCATATTCCAAAAATTAATTCTAATCTTTTAACTTCCGGAAAACTTTAAAAGTTTTTAAAGAAGAACGAGTATTCTGAAAATTGTATTTTATAATAATTTTAACATGCGATTTCTAAAACGGCTGTACATGGTGAATAATAATCGCATTTCATAATCTTTTGAAGTGCAGAACTATTGGTACACAAATGTAAATACATATTTTTGTACACACATTGAATGTTATGTCACGTAATGTCAAAACTTAGAAAATACACATATGCACGTTGCATTTGAATATTCAATTTAATTTTTTCTGCGAAATAATATTTTAAAAACTGTATTAAAAGTTTATTTGTTCAAAAGTCTTTATTTGTTCATATTTTAAATATAGAGTTTGAAATGTTAAGAAAAAACTGCAGCTTTCCAATCTAACAACAAAGTAATGATGGGAATTACAAATGATATTAACGTTTTAGACCTGAAAATCGATGTATTTTAAATAAAATTAAAAACACTTACGCACGCGATTTTAAAATGATTAAGTCAACAGACAACATGATTAAGCCCAATATGGAAAAACACCCAAATAACAAGAAAAACTAAAATTAGAATATTCAAAGCATGTGCAAATTACAAGAAAACTAAGATTAGAATATTCAAAGCATGTATAATGTCAATACTTCTCTATGGTAGTGAAATTTGGCTGGCTAAAAACAACATCAGATAAAAGCTCCAAGTATTCGTGAATAAGTTCCAAAGAATCATCTGTAGAATGTTCTGGCCTAAAATCATCAGTAATAAGGACTTGACAGTTAACAGGCAAAGTACCGATAATGAGCCAAATGAAGCATAGAAAATGGGGGTGAATCGGCCACACTCTAAGAAACCATCAATTAACATAATAAGAATGGCCCTAGAATGGAACCCCTAGACACGGTAGTAAAAGACGCGGCCGACCCAACAACACTTGGCGTCTAACAGCTATGGCCAAACTAGCTAGAAACGTTCAAACTTTGCAGGAGATCACGTTGTTGGCGAACAATCGAGTCCATTAGAAGATGCAAGTAGATATTATAAGAGAACTAAGAGGAAAAAAAAATACTACAAGTTGAACTTAAATAATAAACTCTAACAGATTTGAACAACCGGACCCATCAGACTCCGTTTTATACATAGAAACATAATATTAAACCAAAAACAGCGGAAATAGAGTCCAGTTAACCATTCTATCTTATATCTAATAGAAATTGTCCAACAATAAAGTCAAATGTAAAAAAAGGAAAAAAGTCCTTTTTCTTGTGAAATATTCCTTTTTTAAAAAAAAAAGTGCAAAAATTAATCAAAATCAGAATTTAAAAAAAATGATTAGTAGTGGTTTGAGCACGGTAATACCTATACATACTATTCAAAAGTATCAGTAGATTAGGGTTTATATGGTTTCCGATAAAATCAAAGTCCGATTAATTGGTTTAGCAAAGGGTTCTATCCCTTAATATAAAAAAAAACTCTAAAAAAAGGATTTAAGATTATTTCAAAATAAAATTAAAACCTTCTGCTGAAAAATCCCATATTTGCAAAATTGTGAATTCATTACATAAAAGAAAATAAATCGTTTCTTGTTTATTCAGGTTTTTGGATTCGATTCAAATTTTTTTTTAAATAAAGTCGAATCGACTTCTCACTATAAACATATATTATTTATTAGAAACCAACATACTTAATTTATAAATTAATGAATATTACTTAATGCTCTCAATTTAATTTGTTAACAAAAGCAGAAAAAAATTTATTAACAATGGGAGGTTTAATTAATTATCATTAGATTTACAGAAACGCATCGCATGCATCAATTCAGTACATTTGAATCGTTTACGTTTATAATCCAGACCTGTAATTATAACAGATCTTATAATACTGAGTGAAATAGTACTAAACTATAGTAGTAAGTAATTACCTAATACCGATTACTTTGTCAACTAGCAGTATTACTGGCTTAAAAATAGCAGTGAATGTAAATATTTGCTAAATACTTGAATACTTGGAGAATACTTGAATTGTTGGTACTTAAGTACTTAGTATTTAATTACTCAAAAACACTTAAGTATCAAAAATAATTAAATACAAAATTTAATTACTTTCTGGAAATTATAAGCATTTTTACTTAATAATACTAACATGTTGTAAGTATCAAAATTTAAGTAATACTGGTAATGGTACTGGTAATTGTACTCGTACTTGAAATATACAGGTTTGTAATATAGCATAAGTACTGCAAAACGCATTGAAATCCCTACATCCAATTAAGTTATAAATTTTCAAAAGTTGAATTCTTTTTTATTAAATCTGTGCACATGTTTTTATTAAAGTTCTGTTTTAAAATTAATATTACACATTAGGGTGCGTATATGTTGGAGCTGCATCACTTAACGCAGCTTAAGAGCGTTGATAAGATCATAGCGTATGATATCCATATACATGATTTAAATAGAGATGTTTATATTGGAGCATCGCTTTGAGCATCAATAAACAATATAAATTTTATACACTACGCTCTTATTACTTACTCTACGTTTTACGCTTAGGCTCTTATCAATTATCACTTACGCTCTTACCACTTAATTTTCTACACTGCGCTCTTATCACGCTCTTATCACACTCTTATCACACTCTTATCACTTATCGCAGCTCCAGCATAACACCAACACACACCCTAACTAATTTAAAACCAAATATAACATTTTATTTGCATTTAAAACATCTGTACATACACTATTATCATATATTCTGTTATACCATATAAATCAAAGTTAATATAGTAGAGCTATTTATAATTTTATATACTATACAAACCGCTTAAAGTTTTAAAAAAATTCTTATATATGAATATGCTCTAATAACAATTATTTATTAAAGTTTTTAGTGGCTTAAAAGTATTTCTAAATATTTTATAATAAAGTTTTACAAATAGTTAAATATTAGAAATAATGCAAAAGATTAGAAGTTATATTATTTTCCAAAATTTTTTTCAAAACCACAAAGCAAAGTACTTTTAAAGCAATAAACCTGGGTACCTCTGTTAAAAACTGATTTTCAGTTTTCAAAATGCATAATATTAAAAAATAATGTTAGAAGTGCATTATAAAATAACATAATATGTATAAGTATGTATTTGAAATAAAAATGTACATAAGCAACTTCAAAAAAAAAAAAAAAAAAAAAAAAAAAAAAAACCCAATCTGCTTAAACTTATTTTAAACAAATATTTTTAGGATTATACTTTTTAAAAGTAACATTTAAATACGAATATGAAAATCCGAAGATTTTCAAAGTTATAATATTCGTAAAAAAAAGTTTTTGTAAAATAATATATGTATGGATTTGATTGAAAAAAATCTTTATTTTTATAATAGAAATCAATTGATTTTAAATAATAGAGAGCTACTTATATAAATAGTAAAACGGCTGTATACAAAATCGCCCAAAAACAAACCGTCCAAAAATCAAAAAAGACAAATTGCCGAAAATATTTTGGCTAATTTTAAATTTTCCAAAAAAGCCCAAAAAAATACTCTAAAAAAGCAAAATAGCCCAAAACGAATTGACGGAAAGTCCAAAAAGTCTGTATACAAAACCGTCCAAACATAACCGCCCAAAATATAAAAATGATAAATCGCCAAAAAAATATGCCAGATTCTGAATTAGGAATGATTTTAGAGTTGGGCTCAAAATCAGGATTGCCGCTTTTTCCAGAATATGTATATATAATGTATATGCCAGATTCTGAATTAGAAATGATTTTAGAGTTGGATTCATTCCTAATTCAGAATCTGGCATATACATTATACATACATATTCTGGAAAAGGCTTGAAATGATTTTAGAGTTGGATTCATTCCTAATTCAGAATCTGGCATATACATTATATATACATATTCTGGAAAAGGCGGCATCCTGATTTTGAATCCAACTCTAAAATCATTTCTAATTCAGAATTTGGCATATACATTATATATACATATTCTGGAAAAAGCGGCAATCCTGATTTTGAATCTAACTAATAACAAAACAATAATAATCAAATAAAATTTTTTTTGGACAATTTGTCATTTTTAATTTTTGGGCGGGTCGGTTTTTGGCGATTATAAATACAGCTTAATATTTGCATAATGAAAAATTGCCTAAAATTGGAAAAAAAACCGTCCAAAAATCAATTGACAAATCGTCCAAATTTTTTTTGGGTGATTTGTCATTTTTGATTTTTGGACGGTTTGTTTTTGGGCGATTTTGTATACAGCCTAGTAAAACTATTATCTAGCTATACACAAATAACATATTATATTTTAAAAATAACAGAAAGATATGGAATAAAATCGATGTTATTTCGAAATAGAATAGAACAATTTGAATAAAACCAAATATAGGGTACATGCAATGAGGCCAAATGAAATAAAGCCAATTGACTTTATTTCTTTATCATATTTCAAATAAAGCCAAAAAACGAATTTTTAATTTTTGGTCTTATTTCAATATTGAGTGAAAATTACATTTCTTACTGGTTGTACTCAAATGCTGGGTTGTGTGTTTTTTCTAGAATATTTATATAGATATATACGTGAGATTCTGAATTAGGATTGATTTTAGAGTTGGATTTAAAATCAGGGTATTCCTCTTTTACAGAATATTTATATATGTGAGATTTTGAGGGATGAAGTTCCGAGAGTGGCCGTTATCTTTTTAAAATAAAACCTATGATCAACAGTGTTATTGCTAATTACAGATATGATCGAACAGGAGAGATTTAGACTTGGATTCAAAATCAGGATTGCTGGTTTTCCAGAATATTGAAATTTGTGTGTGGAATTTTGAATTAAGAGAGGTTTTAGATTTCGACTTAAAAACAGAGTATTCCCTTTTCTTTAAATATTTATGTACTATAAAATTCCACCTGATTCAGAATCTGGTATATTCACATATATATATACATTTATATAAATATTCTGGAAAAAGCGGAAATACCAATTTTGATTTATCTCATGTTTAAAATATTTTTGGTTTTATTTCTTTATAATTTTAGCTTCATTTCTTTTTCATAACATTTTAAAAATGAAATGAAGCCGAAAATTAAGAAATTATGATTTTGGTTTTATTTCAAATGTGGTATTGAAATAAAGCAAAAAGTGCAATTTGGCTTTATTGTATTTATCCACAATATAAATATATTTAATATTTATTAATAAAATAAAAGTTAAGAAATTTTAAATAGAATATTAGTAATAGAAATATTGTGTTTTTTAGTATAATCTGGTATAAAGATAAATGAGATCAGAAAGTAACTAATACACATCCTTATAACATATATACATATTATATGAATAATATTTATAAATAAAAATCCTTTGAAAAATATGTATTCAAAAATACCAGCTATATATATTATCTTTTATCTAATAGATACAAATATAATTTGTTTGGGTTTTGAAAATAAGAATTTTCAGTTGACAAAATTATTAGATACCTTCAATTTCTTCCTTTTATATATTTTTTTTTTAAATCAATTCTATTCAAAAAGGCCAAGGCCAATAAAATCAACAAGAGAATTGTAAATGTAATTGAAGATATTCTATGCATAGGTAGATAGATATGTTGTATTTTTGTAAATAAATAAATAAATTGTAAATTTCAAACGATTTTAAATTTCAGCCATTAACAAAATATCAGAAGAGAAACTTTCATATGTTTGCCAAAGAAATATTGATTGAAATTAGACTAAAGATTCAATAATTTAGATGAGGAGGCGAAAGAAACTGTGCGGGAAAAGAAAATATACATATTTTTAAATATGGAAAAATGGTACCATTTTCTTTTTTTATATCATAGGATAGTAAATATATTAGGTAATTATCTGATTTTACTTTTAATTAAATTTTCAATCCTAGAATGAAGAAATATTCTATTATAGTTTCATAGTTTATAAGGCTACCAGTAGAAAACCAATCCGGAAAGCTAACGAAAGAATATGGATTTAAGAGTTATTCAAAAACGCAAACTTTTATTTAGTTATGAAAGCTAAATTACCTAGCAATAAGTGAATTTAAAATTGTTTCAAATCGTTAGCTACTTGACTTGTAATTTTACAATTGTTTTGGCTCTTTAAAGCCGTTAGTTCACCTGGTTCATAAAGCAATTGAGAAGATGAGTATTTCAACTCTTCTATCAGCGCTGATCAAAATCCTAAAAGTATCCAAACTGTCATACCATTTTCTCGGATCTTCTGATACTTAAAAACAATTTTTATCTGGCGATGAATACCATTAGCTTATGGATGATACATCGTTGTTCTAATTTTGTGTGGACCTAATATTTCAGTGTTATCTCTAAATAGAGACGATACAAATTCAGTGCCTTGATCCGTAGTGAACGAACCAGGAACACAAAATCATGTAGACTAATTTTTGATGAAATGTTAAGCTATATTTTCAACTGATTATGTAAAGGAACTGGTAGAGGAGAGAAAACTTTATGTTTATTTCTAATTCCCGGATGGGAAAGGTTATAATTTTTTTTTAAAGATAGCCTATCTCATTGATTTGGGCATAACCGGCCTACTTTGGTGCAATGAAAGGTGTAATTTAAGTTTTGAATTGGTGTAATTAAAGTTTTTAATAAATGTTTGAAGCTCAATATTGTTTTTCTGCTTTTTGGCCAGGTTATGAATACTAATGGCAGGTACCCGAAAGTATTTAAAGAAGATTGTGATAGCGTGTCTGCTACTTTGTTATAGACACCTTTGATTTAACTTTTCTCCCCGAAAAAAAAGTTATTTACTTCGGATATGGTATAAGATAAAATGCAAACTTAATAGAAAAGTTTCATAAATTTGAAAAGAAGCATAGGGCTACATATATAAACAAGAAATGTAATTCCTAATCTGACTGCAACCACTTCTACTACAATAAATAATTGTATTAAGAATCAAACTTAAACAGAATCGATAGTTTTATGATAAAATTAATTTAAAATCATTATGATAAATCATTGAACCCTCTTAAAAAATGGTTTAATTTCTAATATATTTTACCACAATGAAGAGTACCTTTAAAACGACTACACGGGCTTTACAGCTCCTGAGCATTTAATATATTTATTAAAAAAGAGGCTATATTCAAAAAAACAACAAATTCTATAACTAGTTTTAGATTTAATTAAATTTAAGATTGTAATTACCAGATAAAAAAAATTACATTTGACAACCAATCTTAAATACAAAAAATCTGATAAATTTTATTTATTTTAATAATTCATAGTACGTGTTCAATTGTGTCCCAAAATTTAATTAGCAAACTCCCAATTAATTTAAGACTGAAAATATATCTAAAAATATATATATATATAAGTATATGTGAAACCGGAAACGTGTCAAGATATTAAATTTTTTTAAAACGTTTTCATTTATTTAAAGGTTTTAAAATTTTTCCAAAATTAAATTAAATTTATATTAAAGATACCTTATTTTAACTATATGAATATATTTTATATAGATTCACTGTAGCAAAACTATTTTTCAATCTCAGAAATGATTCAATATGAAAATCTCTACAGAAAATTAATTATACCAATAAAAGGATTAAAAAATACAAGAGATTTCAATTTAATACAAAGCCTTTAAATAGTATTCTATATAAAAGATTATTTATTTTTAATTAATTTAGTTAAACTTAATTAAGATTTTTTTTAAATTAAAATTCTACTATTGATTTTCTTTTTAAATTTACTAAAATCGCTCACATAAAGAATCATTATATATCATTGAATACATGGTACATAAAAGAAATGATATAACTACAACAACCGTATATTTAAATTATATTCTTTATAGAGTCTTGCCAAAATTATCCAAATATATTATTTATATTAAGATTTTTAATTAATATATGTAATGTGAAAGTTCAAAACTATGAATCCTTAAGAATTCTAAGCATTGCAATCAATGAAAAAATCCCGTGGGAAGATCAAATATTTTGACTTACAAAAGAGGCCACGAAATGCCTGGGATTCCTGAGCAGAAGTATAAAATACTTTACATCTCCAAATCTGCTTCAAATATATAAAACCTAAACCTTGAATTAAATTCTCACATATTTACTGGTGCACTTAGCACTGCTCTTCATTATCTGGATAAGATAACAAATGAAGCTGTTGGTATTATAAATGATAATGTCGTCACAAAATACTTACCATCTTAAAATCACCGGTGAACTATAGGAGTTGCTTGTTTGTTCTATAAATATATCTACTAGCACTCGGTAATACTTCTAAAACAATTAAAAATCTTATTCTAAAATTCCAAACTTTCCGACGTAATACACGCTTAGCAGCTTAATCACATATGTACACTGCAGAGCTTTTTTCTACGAGAACTCTAAAATATAGAAAATCATTTATAAATCGCACCTTTAAATTATGGAACGCATTACCATCTTATTCATTTCCCAATACTTATGTTTCAGAAATATTGAAGAGATAAGTCAAGTTATTTCTTCTGGGTTTTCCTTTCAACCCTTGAAAAATTGCTCAACGCTTCAGTCATTATGCTGCGCAAGCATGTTGGGTGCTTATCCCATTATTAAGGCTATAGGGGAGGTCTTTTTTTGCGAGTAAGAATCTTACACTATCAGAGAATATCATTTTCAAGGTGGCTTTTATACACTTTTTCCTCCCGTCAAAAAAAAAAAGAACAATTGCATATTTTTAGGCACCATTTGAAAATAATTGTATTTTACTATTTCCAACCACTTATTGTAGGTATTGATGCAATAAACTTTACATTTCATATTTTTCTTAAAAATATTTATAATAATGGTTAAACTTTTAAGCAATGATGAAGTAAAAATATTCTAGTTACCAATCTTAAATTAAACTATTTTAAGGCATGGTCTCAAATCAATCAATCATAATGCTTTTAAAATCAAAATAACATAGATATCCTTTCTAAAACAGATCAATCCTACATCAATTGCTTCCTTTCTTAAACCTACTTTTTCTTATCCAAAGTCCTACAGCCAGCTTGGTGTATGAATGCTGTATAGTAATAGAGATTCGATACTTATTCCGATCCTCTGTACCGATGTTTCGAAACATAGTTGTCTAATAATACTGTAACTAAATTCCTGATCTAATTACCTCGGGTAAATCCAACATGTTAAATTGAGATTAGATGCTGAAAATAAGTATAAGGATATTTCGACACCTTTCTTTCAAAAAATGCTGAATTAACAGAGTTGTTACTAATTTAGAAAATAATAAATAACTAATTAGATAAAATTAGAGATTTTTGTGTAACTGTAGTTTAAGTACAAATTTAATCGTTTAAAATTAAGAAAAATGTTGATTTTGATTTTTTCAAAAAATTCTTTAAAGAAAATATTCTATGAAAAATTCAATATTATGTAGTTTTAATTCTTTTTATTATCACCTTGGTTACCAAATAATAAAATAAGAATTAATCCGTGGAATTTTAGTAATCCGAATTTCCAAGAACAATTCAAATTTATTTGATTTAGAGAAATTTCCATGAAGAGAAGCCTAAAAGTATATAAAAATTTCACTATGACAAGGGCCAATTATAGGATGTTCATAGGAAATTCATAATTTAATATATACAGCATCAATATATAGAATATCTGGAATAGCGAATTTTAAAAATATAATAAAACGAGGAAGATTATAGTTGCCCTTGTCAACTTTTAGATACCCGTGCATACCCACTATGATGTATAAAATAAACCGTAATTTACTTCCCTTATACATTTAACTCATTACCCCATAATTTTGACGTAAAAAAAAAAAAAAAAATTAACAAAAAAAAAAAAAAATCACAAAACAAAAAACAAAATTTTCATTCATTGTCCCATAACTTTAGCTTAAAAAAAAAAAAATAAAAAAAAAAAAAAACAAAAAAAAAAAAAATTGGCCCACCCTAAAAGTCCGAAGGTCCGAGTGATGTCCAACTTTGCCAAGTAACTTGCCCTATTAATTTATCTGCCCAATTTTAATTTTAACCTTGTAGCTTCATTAGATTCAAAGTTATTGAATCGAAAACTTTGTATGGCAGCCCCCCGAAAATGGGGCCCTAAAATTTTGAAACTTCATATAAGTGCTCGATTCATTATATAACTAACCGTGTGTAATTTTCAGTCTCGTAGTATAATTAGTTTTGAAGAAATTCATATTGGTGCAAAGAAGTTGTATGGCAGCCCCCCGAAAATGGGGCCCTAACATTTTGAAACTTCATATAAGTGCTCGATTCATTATATAACTAACCGTGTGTAATTTTCATCCGCGTAGTATAAATAGTTTTGAAGAAATTCATATTGGTGCAAGGAAGTTGTATGGCAGTCCTCCGAAAATGGGGCCCTAACATTTTGAAACTTCATATAAGTGCCGGAGTCATTATAAAACTAACCGTGTGTAATTTTCATCCCCGTAGTATAAATAGTTTTGAAGAAATTCGTATTGGTGCAAAAAAGTTGTATGGCAGCTCCCCGAAAATGGGGCCCTAAAATTTTGAAACTTCATATAAGTGCTCGATTCATTATATAACTAACCGTGTGTAATTTTCAGCCTCGTAGTATAATTAGTTTTGAAGAAATTCATATTGGTGCAAAGAAGTTGTATGGCAGCCCCCCGAAAATGGGGCCCTAGCATTTTGAAACTTCATATAAGTGCCGGAGTCATTATAAAACTAACCGTGTGTAATTTTCATTCTCGTGGTATAATTACTTTTGAAGAAATTCATATTGGTGCAAAAAAGTTGTATGGCAGCTCCCCGAAGACTTGGTCCGATTTTAACCAAAAACAATAGGGAACCTAGAAATTGTCTAAAAATCACTTTGTGTGAATTTCAAGACTCTAGCCCTTTTAGTTTTTGAGTTATCGTGCTGACACACGGACGGACGGACGGACGGACGGACAGACACACATAGCTAGATCGACTAATTTTTCGATTCTGAGCCGATACGTACCCTTGACACTATATCTAGCTCGTCTAGATCGATGCGTTACAAACGGAGGAGCAAATCTAATATACCCGATGTCATATATGTATGCACGGGTATAAAGATAATTAAACTACAAATTTAATTTTAATTGTAGTATAGAAAAATTTTTTTTTATTAAATCTGCGATTAAATTTAAAAGAATTTATAAACCTGAAGGACGTGTAGATACAACAAATACTTTAATTACATTAATACTAAACATATATAAGAAGTTGAAAAATAATAGTAACGTATACGAAACATTCATTGAATAATGTCTAATTGCTTTTATAATTTTTTCAATAGATGCTGGATCACATATGTTTCCTTTGGGAGCATTAGTTATATAATTATCCAAATCTATATGATTCCATTTTAATTGCAACATTTAGAATTAGTATAGAGTTATTTCTGACTGCTGAAGTTATTTATTAGGATTGTAGTTTTTTTTGTAATAGCTTGTATGTAGAGGTACTGCCACATATATCATAAAAGACCCCAAATTCAATTAAAATTTCGTCCTATGCGTCTATATACAAGGACCCAAAGTTGAAAATTTTTTCCGAAATTTACCCGAAGTCAAAAATCACAAAAATGATGTGGGGACTTTGTCGCTTGAAATTTTTAATTAATTTTAATTTAATTTTGTTTAAAATATATTTCATATTTAAAATATTCCTCTACACAAATATGAGTCGACGATTTAAAAAGCTCCCGCTTTTGTATAAATAAGAATTATTTTTAAAGTTGTTGTAAATACAGACATTGTTTCGTCTATATTTTCAAAAATATGCTTACTTAATTGTTTCCAATTTGAATACGACCCTTTTATCCCCGTATTACTATAAGGGGGTAGATATAAACTCAAAGGTGTGGCGGATCAGAATCAACAAGTAAATCGATCTAACTAAGTGTGCCCGTCCGTCCCCAAGAAAACTTAAAAAATATAGGAGTTAGAATTTTGAAATTTCCACAAATTCGTTTTTTTTTTCCACAATAGTCTTCATTGAGCCAGTTTGTTCCACGGGTTCGAGTAGCTGCCATTCAACTTTTTTTTATATAAAAATAACTCTATACATGGTAAAGCTGGATATTTGAAATTTTAAAAAAAGTAGTTTAGTTTTATGGCCAAAGTTTGTGCAAAATATACGGATATCTCAGAGTTGACAAAGTCTACTTTACTTCACTGCTCCTCATTTTGACTGAATATACTTCCTATATTGGTAGGAAACGAAAGGAAGGGGATATGCGTTAGTATTTTGAATAAGATTTTAATTTAAATACATTCCACAAGCATTGGCTTAATTAATAGTATTAATATCAGAATCAATAAAAAAAACTCCAAAGAATCCAAATTATTTAAAATATTAAATAATTTCCTTCTGGATGTTATTTTTAATGTTTTGTCTGAACTGTTTGGCCTGATAGTTATGTGTGGCAGTAGTTTATGATAATTCTGTTATGGTTTCATAATAATTGTATTAAAATGTTTTTTAAAATACAAAATGAATGAAACTAATAAACTTATTCATATGGTATTTTCTATTAACACGTTTAGTACAAATTTATCATTTAATCCATTATAATGCCAAACATCAATGGCTTGTTGTTGTTTTGATGTTCTGAATGGACATATTGATTATATTTAATTCTGTTCCTTGTTGTCAACTTAAAGCTATATTTAACATAAAAATATCTACATAATGTGTCATTTTAGGTTAGGTGAAAAAAATCCGGGAGTAAAAAGGGGAGGGGTTTGACTCGAAAAAAAAAACCAAAAATCCTCGAGCATTTATGACTAACGATTAGTGGATTATAAGTTTCTCCCGGGGACTTATGACTTCATAAACCGAAATTACGAAAATATAATACAAAATATTTAAAGTGCATTTTCATTATTAAAACAATTAATTATTTCAAATGTTATTAAGTCAATTTTCAAAACCGGCAATTTTACCTTTTTCTAAAACTAACAATTTGTGACCAACTCAAAACGCGCTTATAAATCAAAATGCTTCGTAACAGAGTCTTGCATAGACATTTGATGTTATCAGCCTTTCAAAAGTTTTTTTCAATATAAAAATAAATTCGACTCAGTTTGCATTTCAGGTTTAGATTTATTTCTTTTCAAAATGCTGTTCAAAATTTATTTTTACATGTTTAATTGCATGCTTTAAAATATAACGGGAAGGAATGACTAATTTTTTAGGGGACTTTTGGTCTACTCATTGTTTGTCATAATTCCACGGGGATTTTTGGCTAATTTTCTGAGTATTAAGTCTTCAGCGAAGGAATTTCAACTTCGGGACTTATGTCATATCGTCTTTAGTATCTCCAGGATTCAATGCAATGCAAATGAAAGCAACATACTAGAGATTATATGCAGTAATAAAATACGTTCAAAAGTTGAATGAGTATTTCTAAATATTGTCTTGTACAGAAATAATTGAAATGTTTGGAAAAAAAAACATGTATAATAAAATAAATAAAATAAAGAAACGATTCAATTACAATAATATATTATTACAACATATATTTATAAAATTCAATTTGAATTCAATTTTAATAAAATACTACAGTTATCTTCAATTTCCATTTCGATCAATAATCTTGTTGTTATCTTCTAGACGATATTGTTATCCCCCTGTCCAAAATGGATAAAATTCACTTACTTCATCCTCCTCATATACTCCATAATTTGTTTTGAACACCTGTGCATAAAAATTGGTCTTCCTATTTTTAAAGTTAATAATAACGTAACAATATGGTTTTTGTTAATTTTAATTTTAAGTGGGATGAACAACGACGCACTTAAATTGGTACCTTTTTTTCAATAAAAGAGGAAATGATGTCTGTCAAACATCTGCTTTCTTTGGAGGAAGCAGTCGTTTTTATCCTTTTTTGCACAGCTTATGACAAATATAGAAACGTAAAAAATTTTTAATGTCTACCCATTTTTTATGCAGCATTAGAATATTTATGTCTACCCCAAGTTATTTTATTATTTTTTTAAAGAAGGCATTATGTTTAGGAATTGCTGGTTAAATATTGTATTGTGGGCTCAATTGCAATTAGGGGATTATAAGAAGCAAATTATGATATATTCATATTATAAAACACTACACAGATGTATAGGTGGGAAATATAGGAATATGTGACATAGACAATACTCGGAAGAGTTGAGATGTATAAGAGACATGATTAAATTTGAAGCAATTAATGTCCAAGGAAATCCTTCAACTTGCACCTGGAACTCTAAACCCCGCTAGTATGATATTTTGTCTCAAAAAAAACCCCCGTTTGTAACCAAAATTATGGGATAATCATCCAACCTGCTTGCACAGTATAATGGCTGAAACGATTTGACACATATGACCATCAAGCGTTAAATGGGAAACCCAGAAGCTATAAGATGAATTTTCCTAAATTATAAGTATTGGGAAACATGTATGGGATTTACGGATACATACGGAATTATTAGAACTTCAAACAACTACAATTTGTATTTAGTAACCTAATAGAATCCTAGAGCTTCAGAAAATAATATAATAAGCAAATATTTTAAAAGTTATAGAAAATAGATTTAGTAGATTACCATTGTTGCAATCGACTTCAAATATTCTAAATAACGTCTTGCAGATGAAGAATAGCACTTTGGTTAAACAGGGAATCAGAAAGAAAAATTCAAATTGTTTTTTAAATTAAAAGTTCTATATTCAAAAGTCATTAACATATAAACAGCTGGATCAATAGGTCGTTTCAAATGAAACTAAAAATACAATTTAAGATCATATCAGATTAAATGTGTTTTATATTCAAAATTTAATATTTTACTAATGGAGTATTAAAGCAAAAAACCTTAAATAACTCCAAAAAAATAATTAACGGTACTTGCTGAAACACTCCGAACCGATAAACATTCAAATTTATTACTATGCAGATACAGAATATTTGGGGCATTTAATAAAACTTTATCGTAATCTATTTACAACCCAAATTCATCATAATTCTGATTTAAATGTCAAGATATTCGTACACATTTCTATAACACTTTATATAAAACTGTAATTTCCCTTGTTTTTGTGAGACTTTTCCATAGATCTTTTACATTTTATATATATATATATATTATACCGCTTATATGTATGGACATGGTACACTGATTTATTGGAAAAATTTTTAAAAACAAAAACCAGGATAAGCCTATTGTTATGCAATATAAATTCTTAATAATTTGTTCAAAAGTATCCGACATTTTCTAATACAAAATCAATACATCTGTAATATTCAAATATTGGAATAGAACAATAGAACTTTTATGTAATAGAACAATGGAACTTTTGTTTTAAATATACAAATGTTAGACTAAATATTATCAAATTTGTTTTTTGTCACTTTCAAAACCTCGTTTGCTTTTTTTTTAAACCAATTGTATTTGTTCAGTATTGAAAATTCAATTTAATTTAAATATAAACTGAATTTAAACTAATACACTGTACACACTGTAATTTCTTTAAATACTCGTAAATATATACTTTGACTATTTATTCATTAAGGACTTAAAGGTGCACACAATGACATTTTAAAAGGATTTTATGAAAGATATATATCTTAAAATTGACAATGTACAATATTGTACAATGAAATACGAAATCCAAAATTGGATTTTAAATTCTTTGTACAATTAAAATGAAAAACTACTTTTATTTTGTTTTTACTTAACATTAAAATGAGATTATCTAGTTTCCATTCAAGTGCAATTTAAGTTTAACTTAAAAGAATTCATTTTTTTTAAAATTTAAATATCATTAAAATCTTCTTTTTCTTAATTTAAAAATAGAACACACCAGTTATTCTTAGAGTTATATTGTAACCGATTTGCAAATAATTAATCGCTTAAGAACCATCCATTCTAAGAACTTGGGTGTATTAATAACTTCAAAAACCTATACCTGGGTAATTTTTAGGATACTCTAACAGTGATTTCAGATATTTCATAATTCTAGATGAATCTTTTTAATTAAATTTTTTGAAAAAATACTCTACTAAAATAATGATTTAAATTTAGGATTCTTTCTTATTCCACGAAAGCTTTTTTAAAAACTATGTAATAGATCAAAGATTTACAAACGCTTCAGCTTCTTTGCTTCACTTTATATGCTTTACAGTTAGAATAAATTTCTTTGTTTCTTATGTAGCAATATCCATCAAAAAGTAATGAAAACGAAGAAAAGCAAGAAAATTTTAAATCGAATTTTCTAATTAAGGCGCCTTGCTTTCATTGCTTTCGTTTTGACGCTTTGATTCACTCACTTGGACGCTTGTAAAAAAATTATTTAAAATGATTACTTGAATTATTCCCTGCTTATTTGCTTTTCAAAGTTAAAAAAAAATTAAAGAAAAAAAACGTACATTGCGTTAAAATCAAATGTATTATGGTTTTAAAAGCAGACTTGAAAAGTAATGATTATAATTGTACCTAAATACAGCATAAAGTAGCATTACTCGGTAATTATTAGTTCCTAATTGCCAATAAAAGTTTTTGTAATGATATTTTAAAATTCAATTACTAGTAAATGAATTAAGTATTTATTTTAAACGAATTTGGATTTCAATTACTTTTGTAATTATTTTTTAAATTTAATTACTTTTGTAATTACTTTTGATACATAATTTACTTTTTTAATTCTTATATTTATTTAATAGATTTTTGAGTAAATTTTGGTAATTGGTACTGGTAATTTTCAAAATATCATTACAAAAAGTTTTTAATAGTAATTGAAATTAGAAATTAATAATTATCATGTAATTGTCCTAGTACTGATACTTGAATTTTAAAGTTCCGCTTAATAGATCATGGCTCTATTTATTAGTTATTTTTCTATTCTTTCTTAGTTTTAAACCGTTAAAATTTCGATATTATGGTAATCTTGTTCTTTAATCTTTCGAATGAAACTTTTTTGATATAAGTACTATTTCTAATTCTGTGCATGGGAATTTCACTGCTTACTTATATATTAATTCAAAATATAATGGCACAGTTTAGGGTTATCTTTTCTTAATTACATCCGACAATCCAATATGCTTTCTAAGCATTTCCACATCTTTAACTAGAAATTTTACTATACACTATCAATTCTTGAATTTTTGATTGTATTGAAAAATTCCACAAAAGTTCTTTAAAAGTTTTGAAATTGTTTTGTCTACTACAGAAAAACTTTACAATATAATGACAATTGTATATTTTGTTTAAAAAAATTATAAAAGAACTTTAAGAAAAAGTTGAAAATTATATATACTTATAATAATGTGAGGATTTTCAACATTATTTAACATTAAAAAACAATTTATTTATTTAAAAACACAATAGTTTAGTCGTTCAAAAGACTTAAAATTTACAAAATTAAAGTAAATATTGTAACTTTGAAGTGTTTTGTTTAAATCAAATAAATTGAAAACAAAGATTGTTATGTCCATATTGATATTTAAGGAATTACTTTAAACGAATTTAGTTAAGAAACATACCAGACAATAATATTCTGCAGGGTGTTGAAAATTTTATAGCCTTCATTACCTATTTTCAAGAATTTAAAATTTTTCACTAGAAAGTTAAAATATGTCCTTCAGTAGCTTATATAAAAAATCTGATGTTACATTACCTTCCTAAATTCCCAAATAACCTCCCCACAATCCTAAAATCCTTTCACATTCCAATCCCTGTAACCAAACTGTTTTTTTGTATCATAGGTTCCTTCCTAAAGTTTGGTTCAAATAGGGTATGATTTTGATGCGTTAAAGTCACCCAATACTCAACGAAATACCTCACACCAATGGGTATCAATGGATGGCTTTCAAGCGTTCCATTCCTTTGCAAAAAAAAAAAACAACTACAATGTATAATAAATAGGATTCCATCTCTTTAATAGCCGAGATATTCTACACATTATAAGGCCTAAAGTCCAAGTATTTTCTCATATACCTATTAATTGAATGTGGAATTCGTTAAGATCAATTCTAATTATAAGAATATAATATACCGAATACTTTCCCTCCGTGTATGTGTCTGTTTGTATAGACATACTTATTATTATTGAACAGTTAAGACTTTCTAACAGTTGAACAGTTAGTTGAACAGTTTATAAGCAGTTAGCACTTATAGTATTTTTTTCAAGGCCCACTGCAGTCACTTCGTGTACTAAAATCTTTGAAATCGTTAGACCTTATGTACCTTAACCCTCTTAATGGAAAGTTGTTAACTTGTTTCGATCTCTTTGATTTATTTCTACTCTAGTTATCTTTCAGGAAAACTGATTACCCCCGTTTTATTCATAAATTTTTAGACATATGAGTAAAAAACATTGAAAACTGTTATGTATAAAGTTTTTGGAAAAAGATACTCTTCATTTTTTTTCAAATGTCTGGTTCTTCACTTCGGGATCTTCGAAAGCTGGTTTATATTAGCTAAAGAAATAAAATTAGAGGGAGAAATCTTTAAAAGCAATTACGAACTGATTCTCTAAATCGTATTCCAAGGAGTATTCGATATTCCTTAGTTAACAATGCTTTCTATACAAAGTTACTGTTTTATTATCAATTTTGAACTTCGGGTTTTTTTCTTTACAAGATAAATTTAAAAATAAACTGAATGTTTAAGAATCACTGTTTTTTTTTATATTTAATTTCCGTGATCAATGAGTTTTTAATGAAAGGTCCTTTTATTTAAAAGAAACAATAAAAATTACAACAATGAAAAGAATTCAAAAGGAAGTCAAAATAAGAATAAAAAAAAGAAAAACTTATATAATTAAATAAATATGAACTTATAGTTTGGATCAATCTTTTAAAGTCTAGAATTTTTTTTCAAAAATTAATGAAAAATCATTTTTATATTTAAAATGTAAACAAAATTCTTTTTAATCATCTATAAAATAAAACTTTAATATAAACTTGAACCTTTTCTTGGTCATAGGGAAAAGTTTTTTATAAAAAATTTTTTCAAGGAAAATTAATTATTTTTAATTATATTTAAATTGTCATCTTTCGCACATTCTCATTCCACTTAAAATATAATAAGACTGTTGACTATCAAAATTAATGAATTTGATCTAAAATATTAAATTAAAGGCCCTAAATATCATTTTATGATAATAAAAATATTGCAAAATAATAAAAAATTATGATATGGAAATCCCATTCAAATCATAAAGATTAATGAAAATCACTATTTATTATATTTCCGAAATCTTTTTAAAGGTTGAGCCTAAATATCGCGTGTAGATGACGAGATTACGATTAATATCGAAAGTGGCAGCTCTGTATTGTCTACTTTTATTTTTTTAATTTGGTAATTTGTATTTATTGCAATTTCTTTCCCCGTCAAAGATGGCACATTAACAATTGACTTGTCAAAAAATAAATTGTTAATGTCGTTAATGTCAATCCTCAGCGCCGCAGGGTCTCGATAGAGCGTTGTAGTGAGAATTCACCTTTTTGAAAGCTATAAATTATTATAAACAAGTAATGAAAAAAACTAGGTTAACCCCTAAGCTTTTAAGATAACCTGTTAACAAGTGTCGAAATAAAATGTTAAAGCTTCAATGTTAAGGTTTAATTTTAGAATCATATGTACTGGTGACTAAGTTACTGATTTATTAAAATAAGAAATTTTTAATTTTTAAGTCCTAATAGTCCTTAAATGGGAAGGTTTCAAAATTTCTACGAAAAAAAGTCATGGTGCTTCTCGAGTATATAACTCCACCTCCCCCACACCCGAAATTTTGAGATCTAGGAATTAAATTGTGAATTCCACCATATACTGGATTTTTTTTTAATTTTATTATTTAAGCAAAAATGGTTAAAACTAAGACACACTTTTTTTAACACATTAACGGTTTAGATACGTCGTTGATGAATTAGTTTCCGTCCAGTTTTAAGATAATAAATAAAACTATAAAATTGAAATACATCCATCCCAAAGTACAGAGTCTTGACGGTGCCATCACGTGTTGGTGTAGGTATAATCTATCATTATAAGGATTACTTGTCACAATATTAATGCATAAAAAAAAAAATTGATTACAATGACTTTATTCAAAATTTGAACCCTTTTTGAAAACCCATAACATTATTTGAAATTATGTTTACAAATAAGAATATTTCCTCTAAAGTCAATATATATAACATATACATATTATTAGAATTTTTAAAAGCATCAATACCCAAATAAACAAATTGGGACCCCAACATACATCTGTCGTTAACATTTAACAATTTCAAAATAATAAAACATTTTAATGTCATTGACATTTTGCAAAATAATAACAAAATAAGTACTGTTATTGTTTGTTTTTGAACATATATTGTCAATCATATTGTAAGACATGTGGGTGGTATATGTAATATGTTGACAATGTTTTAAAAAATAGATGTTTACGCCGAATTAAACATTTATTAATTTTATGAAATTTTACATATTAGATTCTTAATAGAAAATCAAATTGTGAAAAATTTAGAAATTTTAATTGGGTGGAGGATAACTTCTTTTTATCGAACAATATGACAAAACCTTCATGCAAGTTACATAATATTATGTTGCCATAATGTAACATGACATATGTGTTGGCATAATATAGTAGCTCAATCACCTTTTTTTAAAAAATTTTATATATTTTTACAATATCAGGAAATGCAATTTCCGGTTAATTTGATTTTATTAATTAATTTTAAATAAAATATTAATTTTGATGAACTAGCACTAAGTTAATTTAAACATATTAATTATATAAGTATAAATTTATAAAATAAAGACAGTCTTAAGACCACATTCAAAAAATAAAGTTGAGAAAATAAAATTTAAATTTAATTTTAAAATTTTCGGAGTTTTATTTAAACAACCCATAAACCCATAATTTGCATAGTTGGTTAAAATTATGTAAGATATAAATATGAAACTTTTATTAATAATATTCGGCAATATTAATTTGTCTTAAATATTTATTTATTTATTAATTTATTTAATTAGATAAAGCTGAAGTGTCAATGATAGGAGTACCAATCCCCTTTTAAAGATTATTTGGCTAGTGGAAATATAAATTGGAATTTGTGTAAATTCCATATATAAGACTGAGGAGTAATATAAAAGATAATCATTTTATTAAGTGATTCTTTTCTACCATAATTTTTGCAGTGAAACTTAAAATTAAAATGGTCAATCTTTGCCTAGGATTATTACAATAGCTAATGTTGGTTAATATTTGGGTAAATAAAATAATTCCTTTAATCAATTCTTACGAAAATAATTTATTAGAACGTTCGGACGATTTTTAAGCGTACACAGATGCTAAGTGTTTGGTTTATGTTCATATATGTGGGAAATCTCGCAATATGCGTGTAGTCTACTAATTTGCATCTTCGAAAGGGAGCTAAAGCAGGACAAATATTACAAAGATTTTTTTTATGAATTTTAAATAAACTACATAATATTTTAAATTTAATAAATAATTAATTAAATAAATTTTTTATTTATATTTTTAATTACTATCCAATTTTAAAAATGAGAAATTTATTTCAAAATCAACAACATTAACCACAGAATTTCTTTTAAGGTTGTACATAAAACTGTAGAACGTGTTCTCAAACCGATAAATATGTGGTTTTTATAATAAAAACAATATCAAATTTAATTTGAATTTAAATTTACCTTTTTTCATCACACCTGTCTGTATTTTCTGTTGTAATTTTTAACTTTATAGACAATTTTTTTTTGGTTTTACAAAACAAAAAATACAATCACTGCAGCAGTCATAAAATTAATTATAAATAAAACTTTTACTAAAAATATTTTTAAAAAAAATATGTGCAATAATAATAATTTATAAGAAAAATCTTATTTAAAGATAAGTTCTTTATTCAACTTACAAAAACAATGGAGAAAAATAATGAACGAAAAGTTAAAATAGTATACTATGAACATCCATATATTCTTTTACATTTATAATTACTTTTATATTTACAATTTACAGGAAACAAAAAATATATTTAATAAAGAAACCTCAATAAAACAATAGAAGAATTTCGACCAACAGATGTTTTTTATAGTATATTATATGAATGGTACATAAATAATACATATAAGATATTTTTGTTTTATATACAAATTATATACAAGTTTTTCACGTGTATATATAGAAAAGTTTAAACCAGGAAGAGGTAGCAGAGTAGGTTGTGTCAACTTTGGGATACTCGTATGACCGTAACATAAACATTGTATCATCCGGTTACTTACTTTCGGCAAAATTTTAAATACACAACCTATTGAATGTACAAAAAAAATATAAGTTAGAAGGCATAAAAACAGAAGTTGTATGACAACTACTCGAACCCACTGCAGTACTCCAACTAAATTTTGCATAACCTTTGGCCATAAAACTAAATTACTTTTGGAAAAATTTTAAATATCTGGACTTAACCAAGTATAGAGTTATTTTTATATAAAAAACGAAGTTGTACTCGAACATATGGAGCAATCAATAGCGACAATGGTTATTGCATAATAGCGAATTTGAAAAAATTTCAAAATCCTAGGTCGTTTATTTTTTGAGATATTATACGGACGAATGTACAGACGGATTGACATACATAGTTATATTGATTTACTTTTCGATTCTGATCCGATGCATATCTTTGAGTCTATATCACGGGTGGGCAACAGTTGGAGACAAAGGGCAAATTTTTTTCTTAAAAAAGTTAAACTATAACCACCGACCATATTCTTTTTAACATCATGTTTTAGTATTAGGTTTTTAATGAATATGTTCGGTTTGATTTGAGGATATAACGATTTAAAAGAACATGCATAATAGAGAAAATTTATAGATTAAGAAGGATCAAATTTGTCAGGGCTTTAATTGATATATTGGTTTCTAGTAAACAACGTGAACGATAAAAGTATGTGGAGAGTCGTGTGAAATAAGCGCTAGGACAACTCTCAAACTGTTTGACAATGAATATCAAATTGTTTTGCACTTTATTGAGAAATTCCAGTGAAGATTTGGGAGCTGCACCAAAGTTTGTTAAATCAAAATCGTAACTAATCATCTCACAAAATTTATATTCGTTCAAAAAGTTATTCTACTAATTAATGAATGAATATGATATATTTATATAATTCGTATAGACATGGCCACAGACTCCTAAATTTTTCGGTTAATATTAAGTTTATTTATTTATTTATTTATACAATTCACTACCACATACAATTTGATAAGCAAGTGGTTTAGCCTATCCAATGTTAGTATGATCTGACCAGGATTTTAAACCTAACCCCTTCCATTTTCAGGCTAACATCCTAACCGCCATGGCCGGATATCATGATTTAAATAAAATTTATTGAAAATTAACTTGTTTTCACCAAATAAATTGCATACCATACAAAATGTTTATTAAACAAAAGACGTTAAAAATTTTGACATTATAAATTCACTGATAAATTATTACAAATATAGTAAATTTTGACAGGTTTATTTTTTATCATTATTTATATCAGATTAAAAGATACAATCATGTTGCTTGACTCAAAAAAATCTGAAAAAAATTAATAAATCTTGAAAAATTGATTTTTAAACAAAATAATGAAAAAAAAACAATACTTTTACAAAAGGAAGCTAATATAAAGGGAAACAATATACAATATATCAGTGCTGCCCAACCAGGCGATCGCGATCTACCACTCGATCGCGTCACGAGTTTGAGTCGATCTTCTACTAGAGACTAAAAATGTATCATAAAAAATTCTTTTTTGTAAACACAAATATTGAAAAAAATTAAGCAATCATTATCTATTTCTCCTATAATATGATACAGAATATCCAAAAAATACTGAAATACGAAAGGAAAAAATCCAAGCCTTGAAAAAGCAAACTTCTGTGCAGCAGAATATGTTTGTGAAAGTTATGAAGCAACCAGTTATAGTAATAATAGTATCTTTGAGAGTGTGTCATTTATTATCAAAAAAGAACAAGGCATTCAGCGATGACGATTTGATTAAGGAATCGTTTTTGACAGCTGCAGAAGCTCTGTTTTCTGAATCCAAAAATAAAACAGATATTATTGATTCAATTAAGGATTTACAGCTTTCGAGAATGGCTGTAACAAGAAGCAAAGAACACGAAATTGAAACAAGATTTGAAGATTTTAAAAAGATTGAAACCATAGTTTGCTTTTTCCTGAATGTTTTCCAGAAAAATGTTAACGTACAAGATGTCTCCAATCAATCGCTCTCATGTTTGATGCTAATCAGACGGACATTGAGATGGAAATAATTAAAATCCAACATGATTTATATTTACAATCACAAACAAATATTTGGAAGTTTACAAAAGATAAATACCCGATGTTGACAGAGACAGCGCTTGAAATGATATCTTGCTTCGGTACAAGATATTTGGCAGAATCCGCTTTTTCAGACATTTTCTTATTAAATCGGTAATCAGAAATTCTTTAACTGATATTCACACCTTGATCAATGTTTAAGATTATCTTTGTCGTCATATAATTCCGATTTTGAAAAAATTGCTAAAACAAACCAATGCCAAAGATCACATTAATATGGGTTTGTTTCCTTAATTTTTTTTGAAAAGAATAATTAATTATATAATTAATTTTTTTATTTGCTTTTTTTGGTATTTTTTTTTTGTTATTTTCAAATGTAGCTATATTTTTTATAAATTTTAAAATGAAGTTAAATTTTTTTTAATTTTAAAATGAAGTTATATTTTTTCGAATTAATATTTATTTTTAATTGTTTTATTTTATAACAATTTAATTTGTTATGTATTAGTTTTCTTTTATTTTAAATAAAATGAAATAACCTGAAGTTATACCAATTAAAAATCTATTTATTTTGTATATGGGTAGATCTCGATGCAGTTAGATTAAAAAAAGTCGAACTTTTGTACAAAAAGGTTGGGCAGGCCTGCAATATATCAACTTTTTTATGATAGTTTTTATCTTGTCAAACATTTATTATTTATAATTTACTTTTCAATAATACTTTATTTTATAAAAAAAAACGAGGAAGAGTGTAATAAAATAGACTGTGTCAACTCTGGGATACCTGTATGTCCGTAATATAGATATTATATCATCCCTTTAATTTATTATGGCAAAATTTCAGACACCCAGCTTCATTATGTGTAGAGTAATGCTCATATAAAAGAAGGAGTTGTATGAAAGCTACTCGAATCCACTGCATAAACTTTGGTCATTAAACTAAACTACTTTGGCAAAATTTCAAATATCCAGGTTGAATAGGTATAGAGTACTAGCACCTAACGCATGGAGCAAAATGTCTGGATTTGAAAAGCGAAAGAACCTGTGTACCTGTGAAAATTTCAAAATCCCAGCTCTATTATTTTTTGAGTTATCGTGGGGACGGACACACGTAGCTAAATCGATTTATTTTTCGATTCTAATCTAATCCATGCCTTTGAGTCAATATTACTCCTCCTCCTCTGCGCCACAAGCGTAATGGCAAATTTAGTACACCCTTTTAACTTATAGTTATACGGGTATAAATATTTAATTTCACTTTAATAATGATTAATAATCGAAGTATTCATATACTTTTTGGCATTTTCTTTAAGTATAGATTCTATTTACAGAAAATGTACAAATTCAACAGAAGTAACAAAATTATTTAAAAACATATTAATTATTATAAAAATTTAATTATAAAACTGCAAAGTAATTCACCTACACAGATTTCTGGACAGAAATCTTTTAAAAAGAGATGGGAATTATAAAATTCAAATGAAATTGACTAATAAAAAGTTTTTAATTCAAATCTTAATCCTCTAATTAAAAAGATTAAAGATTATAAATAGTATTTGTTTAGTAAATTATATTTAATCAGAATAATTAAAAAAAAAGAACAATTACATAAAGTTGAAAAGGAAAAGTAAACAATATAATATTTTTTTAAATAAAACCCTACAGAGTACAATTAAATCTTTTGAAACCTGTAGTAGTGCATGTTTTATTTGAAGTATCCATTAAAACAGAAAAAAAACTTATTTTTACCAAATTTGAAAGCAATCTAAAATGACGCGCGGATCCATAATACCCTTGAGTGGTATGTCCTAACATTATGTATTTGGGGATAATGCCTCATTGTGTTCCTAAATGCCCGTAAAATTCATCTTATTATTATTTATGTCGACGGACATAAATAATAATAAGACGGACTTGTTACGGTCTTAAAAAGAAAATAAATTACAATTGATTTTATTTCTGTTTATCGAATAATTAATTTTTTCTTCCTATTTGAATAACCGTGATATATGTATGATTCCTGTTGAAGTATGAATACATGTTATATGTAAAAACAAAGATTTTAGGTCTCGCTTCGAAACCAGAGAACTCGATTTTCCCAGAACAGTTATATAAATTCTCTATAAAAGGGGACAACCCTAATTTTGTTACAAAGTCTTAAGTCCTCTTTATTTTTTTATACATATAAATCCATTGTTGATAGGATCTATACTAATGGGGGCCGCCGTCGCTCAACCTCAGATTAACAAATTGTTGTAACCTTGATTTTGTATCAAACCATGAAATCCCTATTAGTCGGACAACGTGCCATAAGGGCGAAGGCCATAATTATCTAAGGTCTTTAGTTTTATTTCCGATAGAACAAATTGCCCAAACTTAACTTGATTTATTATTTTTATTTAATGTCTCATCATTAATTATTTTTATTATTTTTTTATTAATAAAATAATTTTGAATTTTATGACTCACTTAAACAAATTCTAAAAACTATTACATTAATATATTATTCCAATTCCAAATTTGCAACCGACTGTAAAATTTGAATATTTTCAACAGGTTTCAAAAAATTTTTCTATATTCTAATCACTCCTGTAGCGTTAGTTCTTCCTTTCACCACTTCCTTCGTGCTTCCTTTGATATAATGAGAACTGCTGCTTCTGCTACCACGCCCGAGAATACATTGCTACCGCATAAACTGGCACCGCGCGAGTAACTTAACCAAAACCTTCAATATTTTGTGAGAATTATAATCTCAAAATTTTTATAATCTTGTCTTGTATCCCATAGATGGTGAGATAGATTCCTCTTTAATTTTAGATAAACAACTCTAAAATTTTTATATTTAGAATAATGTGATCCACTGGTGGTAACAATATTTGATGATTCATAATGTCCTAATGTTCAGTTATGCTGTAGAAATATACGAGTAACATAAACATTGAAGACTTCATGAATTGTCATGATTTGAATTGCAAAAATTTTTTTTATTTACACATTAAATATTTTTGGTTGAAAAACCCCAAACATTCTGTAACGGGTCCAAATAAACAGAAAAAAAACACTGGAAACTGGTCCAATTTAAGCCAAACAAACCTTGACAATTTTTTTTGCATAATATATTTTACATTTTATTTCCACCAAAAGAAAAACCGGGTACATGATAATAAGTCCAAATGAAATAAGCCAATTGATTTTTTATCATATTTGAAATAAAGCCAAAAAACGAATTCTAAAATTTTGGTCTTATTCCAATATGAAAAATTGAAATAAAGCCAATTTGATTTTATTTCAAATTGCTAATCTATGTGCAAACAATAGAATTATTATTTTTCAGAAATTTTGTGAGAAATCACATTTGTTATTGGTGGATTCAAAATCAGGATTGCCAATTTCCCAGAATATTCACATATGTGTATATGTGGAATTCTGAATTAAGAGAGATTTTAGAGTTGGATTCAAATTCAGGGTATTCCTTTTTTCCAAAATATTTATGTACTATAAAATTCCTTCTGATTCAGAATCTGGTATGTTTTCATAATTAAAAACTGGTTTTTTATATATATATATAAATATTCTGGAAAAAGTGGCAATACTAATTTTGATTTATCTCATGTTCAAAATATTTTTGGATATTTCTTTATAATTTTGGCTTTATTTCTTTTTCAAAAATTTTTAAAGATGAAATAAAAAAGAAAATTAAAAAATTATGATTTTGATTTTATTTCAATTTTGGTATTAAAATAAAGCCAAATAAGTGCAATTTGGCTTTATTTCATTTGGCCTTATTACATGTACCCGAAAAACCTATTTAATATTTTGAAAATTTAAACATAAACAAAACAAAATAAGTTGAGAATTTTTAAAACAAAAAAGTTTTTGTATACATATAAAAATGTTGTATAAATACATATATGTTTGTCGGTTTTATATGTCAATTGCCAACAGACATAAATACTGAAGTTTAAAATCTAGAATTTTAAATTTACAATTCAGATGACTGAAATATTTTTAGAATTTTAATACTCGTACTTACAAACCACCTTATTTTGATTAGAAATTGGTGTTCTATGTAGGAATTTTCAGACATTAAGATCAAATGAAATCAAAAGAACTTCAATATATTTTATTTACAAAATTTTATAATAAATCTAACTATTACTTAATTTAATACTAACTAATATTATTTAAGCAAAAAAAAAACAAAAAACGAAACTATAGCTATAATAAAAAATTCATTTGACTTAAAGTTTAAACTTTAATAGCTTTTAAAAGATACTTTCATATCGTAAGTGTTTTATGTACTACCTACCTACTTTAAAGTTGATTTTAAGCTTTAATAATGGTTTTTTAATTATTACCACTTGTAAGGAAATAAAAAGTTAAGTATTTAGGTACATGTGTATTAAGGTAAACCTAAGTGAAAGGTTAAAGTTTTTTAAGATAGAAAATGTGATATTATAAAATTTTTTAAAACCATGTTTATATAGATTTATAAGTTTTTTGTTTTGTTTTGGTTTTTTTTTTCTACCTTTTTCTTTTTTTAATTGCTTTTAAAGTAAGATTTTAAATACCTACTAGGTACTAAATCTTAATTCTCAATGTATAAAAATAATTTTAAAGTTGTTTAAACTAAACCCAAAAAAAAGGTTAAAATGTCTTGTATTCCTCGTTTGAACTTAGGTCAGACACTTGATAGACATATTATAGATGGTTTGATATATTCAGACTTGTAAAATTTTTATTACGATTATATCTGGAATACGATTACTTGTCATCTATCATGTCTACAAATTTTCAATCGAAAGCGTTTTACACCAGCAACAAATCAATTCATCCTTTAAACCTACAGTTTAAATTAACTTCCACATATGATATATGCAAACTTGTTAAAATAAAAATTACTTTGTAATTCAATACTTGAAAATTATAATTACTTTATAATAGCAATCAAGTTTTGATTACCATTACTATAATAATCGGATTAAAATTTTTTCCCCTAGTCATTTTAAAATAATCGAAAATTAATCTGAAAGGAATCTGAATTACTCGTAGATTATTTGTAAGTATTCAAAAATAGTATAATAATTTAATAAGAAATATGAATTATTTTTTGTTTACAAAAAATTGTTATCAAAACTTTTTATTAAGTTATTAAGTATTACAAATTAACCTGAAGTGTACATTTAAAAGAGGAGTCAATGCTAGAGTGGAATGCATTCGACTCTTTCTTTTTTAAATATATAGGGTGTTCAAAATTGAGGTATCATTTTAATTTTAATAAAAAAAGACTTTTTTTTTAAAATATTAAAGATATTTTTATTTATTACAAATAGGTTCCGGTTAATAATGAAAAATTATGTCGACCAAGTGGTCCCCGTATTACTTCGGTAGGCTTCCAATTTTTTACCAAAATTCTGAATCACGTTGTTTAATAAACAGTTCTCAGTGGTTGAAATCTGCTCGATAATGTTGCTTTTAAGCTCTTGAATTGTTGTGGGATTATTGCTGTACACTTTCGATTTCACAAAACCCCACAAAAAAAAATCCAATTTAAAAAAAATTTATCAACCATCAACTTGATGGCACGATTTGTTGGAGCATTTTCTCTACCAAATTTTGTTCGAAATTTCCGAATTACATCTTGAAAACTTTTACCATTTTCAAAAAATGTTGTAATAGCAAAAACACGTTGTTTCTTCGTGTAACATTGCATATTAACTAACCGGAATGTATTTAGAATATACCTAAAGAAACCTCGTATAAAAATTCCAGGTAAAAAAAAAAAATGGTGGCAAAATCAAAATGATACCTCAATTTTGAACACCCCATATAATTAAACTTTTTGAATTGCATCTAAGAAATTTAAAAATTTCATCTAAATTTAAGTAAATTTTAGTAAATTCTAGTAAATTTTTAAATAATTATTTCTTCTTCTGTAAGGGGTTAATTGCGTATGGAGATTGTGCTTTGTGACTTTAAACTTAAGTTGACTAATAATTATTGAAGTATTAGTGCAGGAAATAAACGGGATTCAAATGACTAAATTTGTCCGGGAAATAATTTGATCATTTTCGACATGCACTTTCCTAAAGGTTCTTACTTATTGTTATATAAATTAGCTGGTATATCTGGTTAAATAAAAAGTATTAGCAGATTACAAGATTACAATAAGCCAATTGGTACATCTACTTCATAAAAGTTTCCTGCAGGATTGATTCACAATATTTTTAAATTATTATTTATGAATTTACATTAAATAAACTAGTGATATTATTACTTCCTACAGGTGTATTTGCCAAAACTTAACTACATAAAAAATTTCAATAAGTCTATTTCTTTAAAAAGTAAACCTACACGACTTCAATAATTCTAAAAAATTACTTCCAACTTTACATCAGAAAAGATTTATTTATGATTTTCCTTAAACATTTAAAACAAAATAAACCAAAAATATTTAAAAAAGTTTAGATATACCATTTATCAAAGGAAGTTTATAAAATTTATATAATAATAGTAAACAAATTACAGAATAAGTAAATGAACTGACAAAATTGGAAACAAGCCAATAAGTATAATATTCAATGCACAAGTGCTTTTTATACTTTAAGGTAATGATTGTTAACAGGCCAGGCGACACATTCTTTGCCAAAAAATAAATATTTATTGAAAAGTTCCGGAAAAACAATAAAAGTACAATGATAATGTGTATATGTAATAAATGTAATTTATGAATTTAAAAAAAAGTTCAAGCTTTTAAAAATCAATTTTTTTTTTAAATATTACAGAATGGCTGTTTTAATGCCAATAATATTTTAATCTTTAAAATTGTAATAAATGAACTATAAAGTATTGATATAAAATATTAATTTTAAAGGACGAAGGATTATGATTTCATTTAAAATAATAAAAAAAAAAACCAAACAATTTAATATAAACTTGGCTATATGCTCTATAATGATTATAAGTTGGCTATACGCACTTGGAATAACTTGCTGGACCTTATGTTTATATCATAAAAGTTAAAACTCATAAATAAATTAAAATATTATTCTGTCGTTTAAAAGAAATAAAATATGAAAGTATTAATAAATTTTTAATAAAATTAAGTGTTTTTATTGAGCACATTTTCCAAACGACAACTTAAGCAGGCATATAAATGAATATGAAGTTCCCAACAAATGAAGATCATGGAGGGAAAATTGTAAAAAAAATAGAGACACCTGCATTAATTTTTAATTTGAAGGGAGGGAAAAGCTTCAAAAGCCAACAATTGGAACTGTGCGTCGTTCCTATAAATAGTGTGCGGCTTTATCACTTCAAAACCATCATTCTTTTTGAACCAAATTTTTAAGGTGGGACCTTTCATACAAGTGTACAGTTTGATTTTAAGAAAAGGTATGGGAAAGGAGTTTTTGGAAATTAAGGATTATAGGGGCTGGGGCAAATTGTACATTACAAACCTGATTACACATTATATCTTCATGAGGAAACAGATTTGGGAAGGGAATGAAAATGGTTCGAAAACCGCGATGAGCACATGACAAACAAATTTCCATTAGCTGTGTAACGCCACATTGATAATTCGACTGTGTAGGGATGAGCATTTGTTGTCCTACTGATTTCAGTTTGGAAAATTTTAAGATGCAACATTAATTGTTTGATTTCTTTAGAACATGTATTAGTCTTTACATTATATCTATAAAACAAGGTCAACGACCCAACTGTACGTCAATGGCCTAGTGGTGTGAACCTTGAGGTGACATTTGCATCGTTTATAAGACGAATTTCTTCTGTTTTGCACTTTATCAAAATATCCCGAACTAGATTATTATTTAGCCCAAATATGTGCATTATACTCGATTTTCCTCCAAATATATCTTTTATATATGTTAAAAAGATCAGGCGGAGTAAGCGTGATTAAGTTTTTTTGGATTTCACATTCCTTTACCACTCTTGGAAAAATTTGATAAAGTGAAGCAATGGTAGGACATAGTAAAATTTTTAAGAACATTTTTTTTTTTTTGTAATATGCAAAAAAAAATTCATAAAACCTGTATATATGATTTATGTATCCTTCAGATATTATTTTGTACAATATATAAGCAAAGAAATTTATTTTTAATATAAATCACATATACTAAGTCTTAATGATGCGAAGAATATTTAGGTGAAAATCTTTAAAAGACAACAAAAAAATATCTACTAGGTAACATCTGTTCTCCTCGGTTATTTTAAATTTTAACCTCCTTATAGAGACACATTCAATTTTATCCTCTAGACTTTAGAATTTTTTGATAAAAATCTACAGATTCATTTTGGAGAGAAGAAGTTAAAGAAAATATTAATTATGGGAAGCGGGACAATTAAATTGAAAACAAAAGGATGAATGAAAAAAACAACAATTGAAAAAAGTGGAATTGTTAACAAAGCATAAAAAAAAATTTTATTTATTTTTATTATTATAAAACGTAGGAAACAAAACCTACATACATAATTTTTACCCGTATGACTATAAGTCCAAAGAGTATACCAAATTTGCCATTACATTTCTAACGCAGAAAAGGAGAGAGATTTGATATAGACTCAAAGGTATGGATCGGATCAGAATTAAAAAGTAAATCGATCAAAAAAATAAAGGAGCTAGGATTTTGAAATTTTCACAAATTCGTTTTTTTTTTGCAATAGCCGGCATCCCTATTGAAAGCCAGTCATTTTAGTTCATGGATTCGAATACCTGCCATACTATGAGCATTACCCTTTTCCTATTAAAGCCGGGTTCCTGAAATTTAGTTAAGTGTTATGGCCATAGTTTCTGTAAAATTTGGTTGGTCTACTGCAGTAGGTTCGAGTAGTTGCCATACAACTTCTTGTTTTACATGAGCATTACTCTACACCTAATGAAGTTGGGTGTCTGAAATTTTGCCAAAAATAGTTTAGTGTTATGGCAAAAGTTTCTGCAAAGTTTGGTTGGTCTACTGCAGTGGGTTTGAGTAGTTGCCATACAACTTCATATTCACATGAGCATTACTTTATAAGCAGAATGTTTGAAATTTTGCAAAAAGAAATTAGCCGGATAATATAATGTTTATTTATTTATTTATTTCTTTTATTTAAACTCAGTGAGCACTAATGCTCGTATAGAGTGTATATACGGTTATATTACGGTCATACGGGTATCCCAGAGTTGACACAATCTACTCACTTCCTCGTTTTAAATTAGTATTCATAAAATAGCGCAAAAAAAATGAAAAATTCTGCTCTATGCTCTTTATTTAAACAATTTCAATTAAACGCACATGGATTGTAAAAATGTTAGAAATATTTATATTTATTTTTCAATAATTTTATATTTAAAAATGCCATCGAAGTATTAATTGTTAAAAAATTATAAAAATCTATGCAATCTAATACATAATTAAATAATATTAATTAGTTACTAATAAATAATAATATATTAAAAATATATATAAATTAATTATAGGTAGTCAGTTCATTAACCAATAACCTAACCATTGCAATACTGTATACATCACACTTCTATATTTAATATTTATATTTTAGAACTTTATACATCCGTTTCTTTTTAAAAATAATAAAAAAAAATATAACAAAGAAATTAATTATATATTATTAAAATAATTAATTGTCACATTTGATTTTAATTTAACCTTTAATAACTTTTGTATAATTATTCGAAGCATATGCATTGCATATAAAAACCAAGGTATTTAAAAAAATCAAGCTTTTTAAAAAGACAGATTTTCAAAATTAAACAATGCTCCATACTAAGTTTTGAATAAAAAAAATGGTTTATAATAATTTAAGAAATTTGTATTTCAGTTACAGGTGTTTAGAAATTGCAAATTTTTAATTTTTGATCTACTACAGTTCCTGAACGCGACGCGAGTCTATACTAAAAAGGTTCACAAAATACTCACACTTATTTTCAAAGATCTAAGTTCATTCAAAAAATTCCAAGTTCCCAACTCAAAGCGTTAATTAAAGTACCGAATGACAACCTTATATATTTGTTTATTTTTTTATTTATTTATATGTAGTATCATTCAATATTAAATATTGCCTGATAATAGTAATCCTTCGCCTATTTGACATTTGGACTTCTCATTAAATTATTTTAATATACACTATATTTTTTTATTAGATATGGTCCGACCAGGATTTCAACCCGAAACTTTTCGATTGAAAAGCCGCCACTTTACCACTGAGCTATCGGTCAGATTCTTATAGTCGTTTTACATATATTTATAAAGCTTATAAAAACCAGCTATTGGTTGGCGTCAGATTAAAAATATTCTTAAAAGAACTTTGGTTATAACAATTTAAACATAGAACTTTTCGGGACTTTGGGAGAGCTGTACCTGTAAATTAAATTTGCGGTTAAGACAAATTGAATCTCTATAAAAACACTATTTTCAAAATATTTAGAAAATGTGTTAATAAATGTAGGTACAACATTTCTTATAAACTTACCTTATCTCATTAATATGTCATTCATAAAAAAAATCCACAACTTAAATACTATGTACCATGTACTCTGTATACCCTATATATTTGTCTTAAATTTATTTGCACTAATTTTAAATTTTTTTTTCTTTAATAACGTGTTAAATTCAATTTAATTTTAAAATATTTAAATTTATCAATAATTTCACTATAAAATTTAATTTGTTTTTATTTTATTTTCCTGAAACTTATCCCAAAATAACTTTTATAATTATCTTTAATTTAAAATTTCCAAATTAAATTTTATTTCCAAAATTTATTTTATTTTAAACAATTATTAATTAATTATAAAATTTATTATTAAAATTCCACAATTTTAAAAACAAATCAAATGTCAATTTCATTTGAAATTCAATATATGAAAAGTAATTCCGTTATTAATATAGAATCAGTTGTAAAGAATAACGGTATTCTCGGATGAAATTTATTTCATACTAGAATTACATGTTCGTGTGTTCAATATATCCAAAAGAATATTTTTTTTTCTTTTTTTTTTTAAATTAAAATACCGTTACGGCAAGATAAGGCTGCTGTTGCTACTTATCATTGTACTACATCTTAGCAGGACGAAAACTCAAATAATACTGAACTATTCTGTATTCAGCACACTTATTTTTATTTTCTTTTTTTTATTATTGTTTTTGTTGTTGTTTTTGTTTTTATGAATCTTAATTGATTGCAGAATTGTGAAACAGAAATTCTACAGAAATTAAAAAATATGTATTACAATTGAGCATATTTTATATATGTGTTGTCAAAATATATACATATGTATGTACGTACATATGCTGGATTTTTGTCATTGTGTGGTTATTTTAATAGGTAAAAAAATCTTTTCATACCAGACATTGTCATACAGAATCAAATCAAAACAATTCGTAACAATTATTTTTATTATTTTGTTTTTTTTTTACTATCATAATAAAATCATATAAAATATGTATGTATGTATGTGCGTTTGTAAATTTTATGTTTTGAAATATAATATAACGGTTTTTGTTATAAAAAATTCAATTAAAAAATGAATAGAAAATAATCAGCTGATGATAAAATATCCATAAAGGATTTACGGTTTGTTTTAAAAGTTATTGGGAAAGTAAATATTACTATTATTTAATTACACACGCATTTAGAAAAGTTATGAACAATGGTAATCATAATAATGCAGTCACTTTTTATGTTAATATTGATATTAGTATGTGGTATTTGTATTTTTATTTTATTTTAGTCAAATTAAGAAGAGTTGAAATTTGGAAGCATTTTAAAAAGTTTTTAAAGTTTGATAGGGGAATATATGGTAGGGGTGGGCTAACTTAAAATGACTAATTTGAAATGTTTATAATTTTTTTATTTTATTTTTTTTTTTCAGATAATAATGAATTTTATAAAATTTTATTATGTCATCATGCTCAGTGTAAGAAAGTGTAAGAATTGTCAAATTTTGCTTGTGACCAAAAGTGGTAAATTTTTTAATGGATATGTGAAACTTCAGAAGTGCCTAATTTGTGGTGAATTATTTGGTCCACCGTTCCATATTTTTTCGAAAACTAAGCATTTAGAAATAATCTGTAGGTGATATACCTGACTGTTTTGTAAAATTTTTTAAGGTCCGATGGTTTTCTATAATCATGTAATAGGATTCGAACAAAAATTGAGTCGATGACAGAATAATTTTCAAAAATGTTAATTTTGTGTTGCAACCTGTTTCCTTGATTTGTCGGCTCCTTGAAAAAGATTTTTTTGATTTATTAACACGATAAAATATTAAACAAATGCAAGTAAAATAAAATTACAAATGCGAGTTAAGAACTAACTTATACTAAGCTCTTATATTTTCTAATACTTCTATATATTATCGTTTAGCTCTACAGCCCTGGCTTTAACTTTCTTCACTACATTCCTCCACATTTCTCTGCATTAAGCAACAGCTTTCCAATTTCTCATTCCTAACACATTTGCATCGTTTTCGATGTTGTCTGTCCACCTTGTTCTTGGGCGACCTACTCATGATATATTTGCAAATGTTGATGCAATTAATAAAATTATTAAAAAAAAGAAAACTTAACATAAAATGTAAATTTAGCCAAATGCTTACCCACTAACTTACCCAGCTCCTAAGAATTATTTGCACTTTTTATATGTATTTAATTGGTCGTCGATTAGGTTAAAGAACTAAAGTGGATCTTCGTTTCTTAAAATGGAGTTGATCAAATTTTGTTTTTTTAATTTATAGTATTTTGATTCTCTGATTCACAAGTTGCACAAGTTGTTAGTCTGTTTTGTTATAAATATTTTAATTCAAAAATCTCTTTATATTTTACAACACCACACAAATTCTTTACCCCATACAGATTGTCTTAAATATTTATAATTTTAAATTTTTAATAGCTATGAAAACACTTGTTACATTTAAAGTAATATGATACCATAGATAGATGGTAATTGATACATAGATAGTTTACCTAATACCTTATTAGTAACAAAAGAATTATAATAAGCAATCTACAATTAAGTAATGTTGACGAAAGTTTAAAAATATTAATGATTCAATTTTCTTAGTAGTTAACGAACTGTTTTTTAATTTGATCCGAAAAAAATCGACGTGTGCAAGACTTATGATATCATAAATTTATCATGTATAGATATATGAAATTTATGTCTGCTTTTATTAAAAAAATATTGATACACAGCTTCAGTGTTTGGGATCCACGTGCAATTTTGATAAATGAACATTATTTTATAAAATTGCTATATTGGAAAATATAATTGCAACATTTGTTTCATTGCTTAGTTTTATACACATAACACATGCACAAAAATATATAATCATATATATATATAACATATGTTTTCTTTTTGACTTTATACAAAATTTACCAATTCTTTTATTATAAAATTTAATAAAAACAAAATATTATTCAATTGGTATATGAATGTATTTTATAGATAATATTCATACAAATTATTTATTTCTAAATATCATCCAAAGATACTTTCAATTTACTAAAATCATGTTATAAATAATTAAAATAAGATGTTAAAACAATTTAAAGCACCTTTTTAAAAAAAATATTTGGAAAAAATGTTTCCATATAGTGTCATTCTGTCCACCCCTCTACAAGTAATATTTTCAATCTGAAAACGGTTAAAGACAGCTGTTTTTATAAGCTTTATAACTTTTTAGAACTCAATTATATAGGGTTGCCATTTGGTACTAAAATTTACCGTTAAACGAAATTCAATTTTTTGCGAAATTTTTGGATCTCATACCTTCTGAACATTTTAAGATAGACGAATCTAACTTCGGGAGAGGTTAGGCTGTCAGAAATGGGTAGGAGTTATTTAAGAAAACTTTGTTGTGGCACCCCCTATTTAGGAGCTGTAAGTGGTCGGAAATTTAAATTTTGCTATTTTTAACCTGTAACTTGAATACCTGTACAAATATTTTTAAACTTAAAACAAACTTGAAGCTCCAACATTAAATTTTAACATATGTATGTATGTCATAATTATATAGAGCCGTTCCTTAGAAATAAAGAATGATGTCACTTAATTTTAATTTATAAATAAAATCCTGAAAGGTCCAAATTTTTGAGGAAGGCACAATTTTTAACAATCTAAACATTTAGGTCGGGGATAAATCATCGAGAATCAGCATTAGTTCTTTAAAAAAAAAATTAGTAGAGGGATTCTACTCTTCTTAATTATAAAAACGCTTTACCAAAACTTAGTTTAATTGTAATTTTGAAAATGTACTTTTTTAAAATTCCTTGATTTTTTCATGACTTGTTTCTTTTAAAATCCAAAAGTTTATTTATAGAATCTGTTTGAGTAATTTTTAACTCTTAACTCACTTTACATAACCGCCAAATGTACTCGTACATAAAGGACTTAAATATTAAAAGTTCGCAACAGTTCACTATTACAGTAAAAATCAATTTCGCATTATTAAAGTTTTTTGCGATATTAAATTTGACATACGTCATAATAACTATATTTACTTTGAATAAAGTGATATTGTATTTACACCATTGTAATTACAATTTTATCTGTGATTTATAAAAAAAAAACAATATATATTAAAGAGTTTTATTTTTTAAATCACATATTGTTTACAATTGCAACTAAACGTTTTATTATTTAAATGTATAAGAAATTATGAATTCAGAATTATAATTTTTATTGAAAAAGTATCAATTTAAAGGGGACATTACAGAAGATTGACTTTAACTAAAAGTCCTTGAATTTTCAATTTTGTATATCTGTTTTTATATAATAAGAAAGTAGCAATTTATAAACTATATTGTAGTATATAATTTTGACTTTGAACTTTATTTTTTTATATTTATTTCATTACTTTTATTTGTGTATAAATTATTTATACCCGATACCTCTATTTTTATATATTTTTTTTTTGCTTTATATATTTTCAACTCAATTAAGAATATTTCATTTTGTTTTTCAATGGAAGAGTTAAAATTATAATTTTACCTTTTAAAGTTATTTTTATACCCGTGCATACATATATGACATCGGGTATATTAGATTTGCTCCTCCGTTTGTAACGCATCGATCTAGACGAGCTAGATATAGTGCCAAGGGTACGTATCGGCTCAGAATCGAAAAATTAGTCGATCTAGCTATGTGTGTCTGTCCGTCCGTCCGTCCGTCCGTCCGTGTGTCAGCACGATAACTCAAAGACTAAAAGGGCTAGAGTCTTGAAATTCACACAAAGTGATTTTTAGACAATTTCTAGGTTCCCTATTGTTTTTGGTTAAAATCGGACCAAGTCTTCGGGGAGCTGCCATACAACTTTTTTGCACCAATATGAATTTCTTCAAAAGTAATTATACTACGAGAATGAAAATTACACACGGTTAGTTTTATAATGACTCTGGCACTTATATGAAGTTTCAAAATGTTAGGGCCCCATTTTCGGGGGGCTGCCATACAACTTCTTTGCACCAATATGAATTTCTTCAAAACTAATTATACTACGAGGCTGAAAATTACACACGGTTAGTTATATAATGGGCTGCCATACAACTTCTTTGCACCAATATGAATTTCTTCAAAACTAATTATACTACGAGGCTGAAAATTACACACGGTTAGTTATATAATGAATCGAGCACTTATATGAAGTTTCAAAATGTTAGGGCCCCATTTTCGGGGAGCTGCCATACAACTTTTTTGCACCAATATGAATTTCTTTAAAACTATTTATTCTACGGGGATGAAAATTACACACGGTTAGTTTTATAATGACTCCGGCACTTATATGAAGTTTCAAAATGTTAGGGCCCCATTTTCGGGGGACTGCCATACAACTTCCTTGCACCAATATGAATTTCTTCAAAACTATTTATACTACGCGGATGAAAATTACACACGGTTAGTTATATAATGAATCGAGCACTTATATGAAGTTTCAAAATGTTAGGGCCCCATTTTCGGGGACTGCCATTCAACTTCTTTGCACCAATATGAATTTCTTCAAAACTAATTATACTACGAGGCTGAAAATTACACACGATTAGTTATATAATGAATCGAGCACTTATATGAAGTTTCAAAATTTTAGGGCCCCATTTTCGGGGGGCTGCCATACAAAGATTCAATTCAATAACTAACAATAACTAATCTAATGAAGCTACAAGGTTAAAATTAAAATTGGGCAGATAAATTAATAGGGCAAGTTACTTGGCAAAGTTGGACATCACTCGGACCTTCGGACTTTTAGGGTGGGCCAATTTTTTTTTTTTTTGTTTTTTTTTTTTTTTTTTTTAAGCTAAAGTTATGGGACAATGAATGAAAATTTTGTTTATTTTTTTTGTGATTATTTTTTTTTTGTTGATTTTTTTTTTTTTTTTTTTTTAAGCTAAAGTTATGGGACAATGAATGAAAATTTTGTTTTTTGTTTTGTGATTTTTTTTTTTTTTTTTGTTAATTTTTTTTGTACGATTTCGAGTTAGAATTTCATATAATTTAAATGATGCGTAGTTTATTTAAGATAAGCAAAAAAGAAGACAAAGATTTTTTTTAAGTAAATGGCTTCATAAATAATTTATATATGTATATTCATATACTTAATATGTATATGTGTAATATTTTGAATGAATCATTTTATCAATATGATTATATGATGCTTACTTTGCTTAGGTTTAATATATCCGTGAATTAAAAATTAATTAAAAGAGATAGAATTGAAAAATTAGAGCTAGAGTTTTGAAATTCACACAAAACATTTTTTGGACATTTTTAAGGTTCCCTATTCTTTTTGGTTAAGATCAGACCAAGGTTTCGGGGAGCTGTCACACAACTTATTTAAACCAATATAAATTTCTTCAAAAGTAATTATACTAGAAAGACGAAAATTACACACGGTTAGTTTTATAATGAATCAAGCACTTATATGAAGTTTCAAAATTTTACGGCTTCATTTGCGGGGGGCTGCCATACAACTTCTTTGCACCAATATGAATTTCTTGGAAACTGAGTATACTACGAGGATGAAAATTACACACTGTTAGTTATATAATGAATCGAGCACTAATATGGAGTTTCAAAATGTTGCGACCCCATTTTCGGGCAGCTGCCATACAAAGTTGTCAATTCTATAACTGTGAATCTAATGAAGCTACGAGGTTAAAATTAAAACTGGGCAGGTAAAGTAATAGGGCAAGTTAGTTGGCAAAGTTGGACATCGCTCGGGCCAACTTTTGGGGTGGGCTATTTTTTTTTATGGTTATTTTTTTTTATGGTTTTTTTTTTTTGTTTTTAAGCAAAAATTATGGTATAATGAATTAAAAATTTAATATTTTTTTTTTTTTATTTTATTTTTTTTAAGCAAAAATTATGGGATAATAAGCTAAATTTTTTTTTAACTATTTTACTTTCTTATATTTTTTTGTAATATTTATAATAGCATGTGGAAAATAAATAACGATTAGTGGGTAAGCACGGGTATCTAAAAGTTGACAAGGGCAACTATAATCTTCCTCGTTTTTTTTTGATTTTGAAAATCATTTATTATAAGCAGTATACTATAGAGGGAGTCGAATAATGTCAACGTGCATAATGTCAATTGATTTTATGCGCATTTCAAACGAGATGTCAAACGACACGCTTTGCCGTACGTTTAGAGTGGGGGTCAGGGTCGCGGTAGATCGCGTGGTGACAGGCGTGTGCTAGACAGAATTTATAAGTCTTATGAGTTAAGTCAGAAGTTAAAAGTATTACGGGCGCTATGGATTAAGTTATAAAATAAAAATATATTGAGTTAGACCACATTTTATAATTTTTCTAAATTAATTCTTAATGATTTAAGTTAGAAAAACAGAAAATTAAAAATAAATAACAACATGGCTTCACAATCAGGGTTATAAATATTCTTGAAAAAGCAACAGTATGACTTCAAAAACATACGCCGAGTTATACGCCCTTTACAGAATGTGTAATTTTACATTGTATAATTTCGTGGTATTTTTTTTGAGTCAAAATTCGTGGAGTTAGATTCGCGATGTCAATTGACATTATGATTATTTCAAAATTGCAATTCATCAAAACACGAGTCAATTGACCTTATGCGCGTTGACAGTATGTGATCCCCCCATACTATAGTAATAAAAGTTTGATATCTTTTATACAATCTTGTATACAATAACTTATAAGTTATAACTATTATAATAACTTATAATTATAATTTTATAAACAAAATAAAAATGGCTATTTAAAAATTTGTTAAGAAATCATTTAAAGAAAACGTTATTTTTATTTTTTTATAAAATAAAAAAGAAAACAAAAAATTTGTTAAAAACTAAATTATTACTCTAGTTAATTAGTGTGCAATCTTCTAGTCTTGGTAACTTTTGTTTTTTCATTCGGAAGAAGAAAATTGCTTTTTCAAAAATTTTAATTGGTGGAAAAGAACTGAAAAAACTTGAAAAGTTCTTTTGAGTTCTACTAGAAAATAAAATTATTTAGAAAAGAAATATTGTATGAAGATTTTCTTTTATTTTGTATAACCTGCTCTTTTTTTATTTGTTTAAATATTGTCCATCTTTTTTTTCCAACTTTTTTTTTAAGTCCCTATTTGATTTCTGATACTCGAAGGTAGGGTAAGAGGGCCTCAACTTTTAATCAACTCAATATTCTAATGTAAAAATATTGAGTCCGGATCATTGTATGTATTCATTAAACTCTTAATTTTTCTAAAATTCCCTTATTAATAAATTAAGAAAATTAAAGCAACGTATGGAATCCCTTTATATTTGTTTTACATAAGAGGCAAAGACATGGCGTAACATGTTACTCGCACCATTCGCATTGGCTTAATAAAGTTTTCCGTGTGTGCTAATGTTTTTATGTTACGCGTAAAATGTTCGCCAAAAATCAAAAAAAATTTGATATTTTGACATTTTAAAGAACATGTTCGAGTGTTTTGAATTTTTAATATAAAATATCTGTCTTAAAGTAAGTTTTAAGGGCGAAGCATCACCGGAAAAAAATGTTAAGTAATAAGTAAATACTAAGAATTGATTTGTATTTTTGTTTTAAAGAATGAACAAAGATCATTGGGTTTTCTGTATCCGCCTTTTTCTATAAATGGATTAACCATAATTAGCAATTCTTGAAATGTTTCGATGTCTATTCTGTGAAAGTTCTTAAAATCCGACGATAACCATACTTCGCCTAACAAACTTTGACAAAACAATTTGTATCTTTTTGAATACCAATCTTTAGTTCACAGCTTACGATAGTTTTTTTTTATAATCCTAAAATAATTGCCGCAGACACATAGGGAATTTGAATCATAAATAAAATCTGAATCATCTGACCGAAAGTTCAGTCGTAAAATGGCGGCATTCCAATCGAAAAGTCTCGGGTTTAAATTCTGGTCGGATGATATCTAATAAAATATATAGTGTATATTAAAATAATTTAATAATAACAAATGTCAAATAGGCAAAGGATTAATATTATCAGGCAATATTTACTATTGTCTACAAATAAATAAATAAATAAAAACTGAAGCCCAACATTTTTAAGTGTGTGATAAAACTCAGATGTTTGCGTAACATGTTATGCTGTGTATTTGAGGGCTGAAATCTTGTAACGGCTAGGGATCCACAAAAAAGTTTTTCAATGAAATTAATTTGTTTGCGATATCTATCTGCAATTAAAACTTCATATCTTTATTTCAAACGGTGTAAAAATTTTCTTTTAGCACGCGAGTACGGACGGACAGTGTGAAACGATATTTTACAAATTTTTTTGAAATATATGCTTAAAATTAAAGTAGCAATTGCAAAAGATTTTAATTTTTAGATTTTACGATTTGATACTTTTGAAAACTCCAAATTTTAACGTTGCTCTAATAGGAACTGTTTATTTATAAACTCTTTTGTATAAATTAAATCGTTCGGTTTAACTATTTGACCTACTCTTATTCAAATGGTTGTATAAAGTACACGAACTGGGCAGCAATGATATGTTCAAGTGCATCTATACAATTATTTTAATGTCAATTTATCAACTACCCTGACAAATGGAAAAATTAATTTGATTATATTATCAATTATGCAATTTTTAAATTTTGAAAGTAATACTAGTAAAATGTGATTTTTTTAACCCTTTATTAATTCATAAACCGTATATTTTTAAATAAAATAAAATTTTTTCCTTCTACATTTATTTTTTTTAATTTTTGGAAAACCCGGTGTTTTTCAAACATAAGTAATTTTCCGTGAAAATTATTATTGTCATAGAAATAAAATAAAATTAAATGACAATTTTTAAAAATTTATCAAAAAATTTTAATGAAATTGATTTTTTAGTGTAACTACTCTTTTCAAATGAAATTTATATTTTTTTATATTTGGTAATTTGGTATTTTTATACCCGTATGACTATATAGTCCAAGGATATAATAAATTTGCCATTACGTTTGTGACGCAGAGAAGGAGGGGGGGTAGATATAGACTCAAGTGTATGGATCGGATCAGAATCGAAAAATAAATCGATTTAGCTATGTATGTCCGTCCGTCATCACGATAACTCAAAAAGTAAAAGAGCTAGGATTATGAAATTTTCACAAATTCGTTTTTATGCAAAAAAACGGAATCGAGTTTTAAATTCAGCCATTTTGGTCCACGGGTTCGAGTACCTGCCATACAACTTCTAATTTTATATGAGCATTACTCTATACTTATGAAAGCTGCGTGTCTGAAATTTTGCCAAAAGTAGTTTAGTATAATGGCCAAAGTTACTGCAAAATTTGGTTGGTCTACTGCAGAGGGTTCGAGTAGCTGCCATACAACTCCTTCTTTTATTTGAGCTTTACACTACACCTGATGAAGCTGGGTGTCTGAAATTTTGCAAAAAATAGTTTAGTGTAATGGCCAAAGTTACTGCAAAATTTGGTTGGTCTACTGCAAAGGGTTCGAGTAGCTGCCATACAACTCCTTCTTTTATATGAGCATTACTCTACACCTAATAAAGCTGAATGTTTGAAATTTTGCCAAAAGTAATTAACCGGATGATATAATGTATATGTTACGGTCATACGGGTATCCCAGAGTTGACACAGTCTTCTCTACTACACTCTTCCTCGTTTTAAATTAAATTGATCGTGTCAATTTCTTCGTGTCAATTTAGTTCGTTTTTTGAAAACTTCTTCGGAACTTGGGACAAAGAAATCAAATTGACATAATTTGAAAAACCTAGTCCCAATTTCTGTAATAGAAACTAAAAAAGGAAAATAAAATAAGTTTCAAAAAATAGCAACAATTTTTGGGGGTTATTTTTTTGGGCGGACTTAAGTATCAAATTTCTTAAGGTATTTAGATTGTTCTTTAATATCAAAATTATTTACTACTGGATCCCAAAAAACGGGCCAGATTAAAAAAGTACCAATTAAATTTGAAAATTTAGGACAATTTGTAATTGAAAAAGGACCAAATTTCTTTGAAATATGCGATCAATTTAATTTGAAAAATGACCAAAATTGATTTGAAAAAAGTCAAATTTCATTTAAAAAAGGGTCAAGTTCATGTGAAAAGAGTATATTTTGCGAATAATTGGCGAAGAGATCTTCAAGAATGAAAACTATACTTCAATAGTATTTTTTTATCAATTTGGGGTCTAGAAAAGGTCGAATTTTTATGCTTAGGCATCCCAAACATGGTTTTCTGCTTTAATTTTTTAAAATTCAACTTAAAATTTTCAAATTAAAACTCAAACAATAATTTTTTCCAATGTAATAACAATATTTTTATCTTAATGAACTTAATAACTTAAATTTGGACAAAGTTTCTGTTAATTTTTCCACAAATTTCTTAATTATTAAGTTTCTAGGAAAAAAATATTTAGAAATTCTATAAAGCAGTTGTCACAATTTACCAATATTTGTCTTCCTTTGAAAAATATACATAGTTATAAACTCTCCTTTAAACTGCCTTGTTTTGATCTATGGAACTCTATGTTTATATTATTTAAGTCTATCCACTTTGTATAATGTTTATATAGCATTATTAATTTGAATGCAATGATGAGAATCTAGATGACAATAATTAGCTAAAGCACATTGAATTGAACATATTTATATTTTGTATCAAAGTTTTCTGTAAAGAAAATTGTAAAAAAATCTACGGAATAATAATCAAAAGAATTTCTTTTCTTTCTAAAGAAAATTTAATTAGGAAAAACCCTTTTCCAGATGTAAAAAGTTAAATTTTAAACTTCATGATTCAAATTAAAGAAAATATTGTTTATTCAAATGTTATTTAAGTAATTAATAAAAATATAAAATTGTAATTTCTCCTTAAGATCCTACAATCAAGCAATTGCTCTTAGTGATAATTAATATTAACTCTTACTGTGTCAATCTTGGAATACCCACACAAACATACTATGAATATAATATCATAGGGTATTAGAAAAGAAATTTTTGAATAATTTTCAAATATTTTTAAGATTACAACATTCGGCCAAAATTTGATGAAAACTTTGACCACAAATATTATCAACTTTAAGAAAAATTCCATAAATAAAACTTTACAAGCAATGAAACAACAGTTAGTCAATGCAACCGTCGATGTAATGTACACTACGCCTAACAAATTCAATTGACATTTGCACAAACCCTCACTTGCAACTTATTTCAGGAATATTAAACAAACAGAACAGAACTACCTTGTACGAAATTTGAAGTTTCTATATTTTGATTATTTTGGAGATAAACTTGGGAGATCTAGAGATGTGTGAGGTACTGGAGACACAACCCCACATTCATTCAAAATTCTGGGGGAATAATAAAAAAATAGAAACACACATATGTACCAAATTTTAAGTTTTTATCTTTATTGATTTCGAGGAGAGCGTGTCAGATATACCGGAACCACCACTCCAGTTGATCACGAATTTCAGGAACACAAAGAAAAACACAAAGGAGGTTCTACTTTCATTGTTTTCGGAATTATGCTCGTTTGGCCTTGATTCGATCAAAAGCAAAATCGAAAGCAAATCCATGGAATCAATGTTTTCAATCGCTGCCGAACTTTCGCCAACGCTAAACTGCAGTATCAATTTTATCGAGATAGTATCATTATTTTTTGAGTTATTATATTTTCGGACGGACAAAATCTATAACGATTTACACGATTTATAACGAATTACTCACCTTCTGAGCAAAAATATATATACTTATCTATATCTAGCTTGCTCTCTTTTGGTGGTTTTAAACATCGTATTAAAGTTAATGTATCCTATACCTACTTTAGGTATAATAAAAATTTTGAAATACGCAGAAAAATAAGTTGTATTGCACCTATCCAAACTTCCTGCACAACGCAAAGCTTTAGACATTTTGCACAAGCTTTGGACATTTTGCACAAACTTTGGACATATGATTGGAGCTGTCATAGAAATTTTTTTTAATAGGAGCTGGAACATTAATATTTAATAAAGCTTATCATCTGAAATTTTGTCTAATTAACAAGTGCTAGAAAACATTGATACAGTTATCTTACGAGCGGATATCTTAAAGTTAATACAACCTACTGTTCCTCTTCCTCGTTTTTATTTAAATAACTTTTTAAGGGAAAGGTTATTAAAAGTAAATAAATTGAACTTTCTAGAGACATAAAAGCAAGGCATCCACAAAACCTACACACATTTTATATAATACTGTTTAAAATTATAATATTTCTAAATAATTAATTTTCCTAAATACAAATTTTAAAAATCAATGGAAAATTTCAGTTAAAATTAATTTTCAATTAAAAAGTAATTTTATTTTCTTGGACTATAAGTTGTTTTATTAAATTTTCATTAATATAAAATAAACATTTTTACTCTTTTAAGTCAATTTAAATTTTATGTGAAACTATAAGTACATAAGTTTATAAGTACTATATAAGTTTTTAATCAAAAATAAATTGAATTGAAAATATACTAAATAATATTTATATAATTTCAAATTTTGTCTAGAAAGTACTGGTTCCACCAATGCAAAACATAATTTCTAGATAAATATGCAATTAAAGTCTATTGTAAGTCTAGTAGTTACATAAAAAAAAAATGGAATTTCGAAAAGTTTCATAAATAATATAATTAAAGCATATAGCTATGTATTATTACTATAACATTATATTATTAATACATTAGGAGAGTTTTAACGCATGCTATTGCAAATTATACGCTTATATTTTGACAGTTTTATTAATTGCATATTAAATTTTATGTATTTATTATTCGGAAATATTTGCATTAAGAAAATTCGCGTAGCCTAAAAGTATGCAAAATTAATAACATTTATTCTTGTGATTTTTTTTGATTATTTAAACTAACTGTTTTGCATAACGGTAAATAAAGCTCATTTTTTATCCAGAAATATTTTGTGCAAAAAGAAGTTATAAATTACAGTTTTAAAGTATGTTTACTGTAATATAAAACTGTATTTGAAGAAATTGTTTTTAACAATACTTTTTACCAACCGCTTATATGAAATACAATAAGCAATAAGTATTGTTTTCGCACCAAATATTGGACCCTGAGATTTTAGAATATATGCATTACTCCGATGTGTAGAAACCGATAAAACATATTTTTGGGATATCCGTATGTGTGTCTGTACGCCTGCCTGTGCACACCTGTACAGCCTAAACGGCTGAGCGGAGTGTTCTAATTTTATATATGAATTTATAAGCTTTTGGAGAAAATCGCGAAACCCCAAGAGGAAGGTATTTAAACCAGAAATATTACAAAAAAGTTGTTACATAAAAGTTGTTACACAGATAAAGAGCTGTAACTTTTCTATTAAAAATTTGTTGATCCGATGAGCTTTAGTGCCCTATAATTAAATTTAAAATAATTTTGTGGATTCTTTCTAAGTCGAAACTTAATATGTATACGTACATATTTTACATTATTTGTATGTATAAGTATTTTTAGATTTGCTCTGACACATTGTTGATGACGCATTGCCAAATTCAAACTGGAAAAATATAAACATTTAATAAATAAAAAAATGTTTGTGTGTATGTTGGAACTTTTGGAACATTTCAAAGAGTTTCGTTATATGCATGCACTAAACTAATATATGTATGCAATAGTAAACAATCTTTGAAAGATGTTTCACATTATGATTTTCCTGTAAGAACGGTTGGTTCTGTGGTAGACAAAGCATATTTTTTTACTTGTAATTGTCTTGCACTTAACTTAAAATTGATTTAAATATATTTTTGGACGCCCAAATTACTTAAAATTTCTTAAATAGTCTGCAAATGAACAAAAAACATTTTAAATGGTTTTCTGATTAAGATAAATTATGAATAAATTGTTTTTCTTTATCACATATTTCAAAATTTATTTCCGAAGCATTTTAAAAAAACATTATTAAAATTTATAAACATATGTTTTTTTTGATATTTGTTAGGGTAAAAGTTTGGTGAATTTTAGATTAAGACGAAAAACAACATTAAAATAAAAAAAAATCAATTATTATCAAATAATTTTAAAACTTTAAAACGAAAACTAATGGTATAAATGTAAAGGTTTTGCACTCTAATTTCAAAGTTTTGCAAATCAAATTTAATCTTTTAATAAAAACATTCAAAATGTTAATTTTTCACATATTCGATAACCTTTGACAATTCTGATGTTAGATCAATTGGTATATTTTTATAGGACATTTGGAGAAATATCGTTACGACCACCAGATTTGTGATCACTTAACCCATTTAGAATTTTAGTAACAATACGTAGACAAAAAAATATTTTTTTGAGTTTTGAATTTAGCGGGGCATAGACCGGAGAAGAGGAGGTTGTTATCGGCAGTGTTGAATTGGCTGCGAAGATTTGTGCAAGCAAAACTGCGTTTTGTTCGCGGTTCGCAATGATAAATGAAAAGTTTTGTTCGCGGTTAGCAGTGATAGATGAAAAGTTGTTTTCACTGATTTGACAAATATCCAAAAATTTGGGAAGCATATGACTTTTTGTCTGATTAAACAACCATGTTTAAATTTTTGCTGTCTTAAAACTTGTTTGCAATATTTACTGACTTCTTTAAATGAATTCCGGCATTGTTAATGCATTAGCAACTAAATTAAAATTTCTATTGGTAAAAAAATAAGATCTGGTTAAGTTTAAGAAAGAATTATTTGAATCATTCCAGTTGGCTTTATTGTAAAGACAGTTTTGGATTCAGAAGGAACTTTTTCCTTAGTTACATTTTGAATTTAAACTTGAGAGTTAATATGGCATTGGTCAGAGTTGCCTATTGGGCTGTTGTCAGAAATTTTATTATGTTCCGGATGAGAAGCTAGAAATAAATCCAGAATAAAAGAGCTTTGGCTTGAAAAATCTGAGATCCGAGTTGGCTTTTTTACCAATTGTGTGAACTGATGAAGAGCACTGAAGAGTTCGACATATTTAGCTTCGTCCGATGAATAGTTCTACTCTAATGCCATAATTCTTCGAAATATTTGGGCTTCTATACAAAAAGCAAAAGTGCGTTGGGTGACAACCATCAATAATTTAGCTCCAAATGTAATTAAAATCTGAATTTTTACCAATTTTATAATTGTTCAGAGTTTGGTAGGCCATATCATTGCGTAAATAAAGAGCAATATCACTATGGGGACTAAAGAACGATTCAAGTTTGTAACTAGGAATGCTGAACCTGTCTGCATCCTAGTTTGAGAAAACTTGAATGCTAATACTTGAATGCCTGGTTTGAGTTTCACTGAATACTAACACGGCTGGAATTTTCAGATTAAGATGAACATAGACTTCGAAGTGATTATACCCTAGCCCTCTTATTTTTGCAAAATCGATGTTAATTTGCATAAATTAGATTTAGTATTCTATAGGAAAAGAAAAAAGAGTGAAGAATAGTCATAGACTATAAAACATTTTAAAGCAACAATGACGCAATTGAAGCCACTTACACCATAATATAATATATACACTTTCCAGCGATAGTGTCTAACAGCAACATCACCGTAGCAAAAAGTACACCAGTTTACATGGCTTCATACATAAAATTAAAATACGAGTATATAAAACCAAAATTTTTTTTAATAAATAAATAAAAATTTAAATTTCTGTATTGAAAATTAAATTTAAAGAAAGTTAGCTAATAGTAAAAAATAAGAAAAAAAATGTAAGTAGTTGAATTGCAACTAAGTAATTCCGAATTTCGATAATCGTAAAATTTTATAAAATCAATTTAATGAAAAAGAAATGAAAAACTGTACATAAAACCGCTCTTTTCGTAAAATCTAATAAAACGTCAAAAAAATCATAGCAATTTACAAAAAAAAAATAGAAAAATTTAAAATTGAATTTTTTCAAAATAATAATTTGGCTTATTTAACCTTCATTTTTACCATCTTCACAATAATATTACAAACGTTTTAACTAGTTAGGTACTATAAAAATTAAGTTCATAAAATATTTATTACTTGTTCAAATTTTCAATTATAATAAATTTTACGTACACAAGGTCAGCAAAATTCGGAATGAGGAAGAGAAATAATGCCCTTGTCAATTTTTAGATACCTGTGCGAACCCATGTTTATATAGTGCGGAAAATACAATATACATACAATCGGTTTGTAGTTAATTTTATTTTCAGATCTTTTTATATCTTTAAATATTTTTATCTCAGGTTTAAAATGTATTCGTAAAATATTTTCAAGAAAATGATATCATTGATATCGACTGAGTTCAAAACTTGTATGATTGCTTTCTTTAACATTGTAATTAAATTTAAAGGTATATTAACCGGGTGTTAGGATCCATATATAATTCAAAATTTTTCAAATACACTTATCTTTAAAAATTTATTCTTTTATTGCGTCTGGGAAGTAGCTGACAGAATATACCTTTAGTATATACTTTTGGCAAGGGATACCTTTGGCCTTTTGAAAGCAGTATCGGTTATCCCGCATGCTTACATTACTTCCCTTTTTTGTAACCTATGTTAAAGCCTAACATTGAGTTACTAGAATTGATGAAAACAACAGTTCTCGATTAAGCTTATATTAACTGTTCTTGAAGTTATTTTGGAGTGTTTCGTCCCTGCAACATTATTTGACTTCTCTGCAGTAAATTGTTCAGTGCTGGACTACATAGACAATTCGAAATAAAAAGTGTCTGTGATATAGTGTTTTATAAAAAAAAATTATAAATACTTCTGTAAGTTTTAAAAACTATGCGATGCCCTAGATTAGTATTTTCTATCCTAGTTTTTATTTAAATTCTTACTTTAGCATTGCTCATTTTTCTTAGTGAGCAAGAAATTGGGATTACATGGTTATAATTTTCAGTGAACAAAAAAAAATATGAAAAGAAAGTGATTTATAAAAATTATTTTAGATTTAAATAAAGAATACCCAAATACTAAATGGTTACTTAAACAATAAGATTATTTTAAACTGTGGTTTATTGTCACAGTCAATAAATGCACTTTAACCTAATCTCTTCAATTTTAACAAGAAAGTGGCGCAATGTTTGACTGCTTCTATTACCAAATTTAAAAAATATACACACAAACGAATTATATTTAATTTTTAATCTATTTTAAAAAGAGACATTTTCATAAGTTTTCCGAACCGAAACATCTTAGGAAGCTATTTTTATATTTTCTATGTAGTCCGTCATAAGTATATAAAAGTTAATACTGAGCGTCACTGGTAATTAAAATTTTATTAATCAATTTTTTAAAATTCCATTATGAAAAAAATTTTTAATCCAAATTTTTTAATACTCACAAAAATTGTCGTTCAATTTTTCTCAAATTATTAATACAACTTTCATTTCCACTTTACCTCCAACTTAAAAATTATTTTACTTATAAGTTTTCAAATGTTTCTTTTCTTTCCATTACTACATTTAATTCAGAATTATACACGTGTTAGAAGAATTATACACTTTTTACCTTTACGTTAAGTAGGTATTTATTTACGAGGGTAACACTAAAAATTTTTGGAAAAAAATATTTATGATTAATTTTTTCCTTGTCTTTAATCGGTTAAACTCATTTACGTTTTGAAAAATCAGCCAATGGTTTAAAATTCATATGAAATCAAATCAAAATCATTAACTAATCACATTAGTATCGTAAGGCCTCGAACATGTGGATAATGAGCGAGCGAATTTTTTCTTAAGAAGTTGCAATATAATTTAGCTCTCACTTGTCGCTCTTCTCTGTGACCACTTATATAAAAATTCATATATTTGAAATTGTTTGAAAAATTGCTCATTTGCTGTCTGCCAGTCTGAAGCCTTTTACATATCTAGGATTGTGCAGGCATCATAAAGAATAGGCTTCCAATAAAGTGTTGATCTATCAAACCCCTCTATAATAATTATAAACAAAGGTTATACAGTTCAAAGAATTATTGCAAAGGTTTCCACCTACAACACGTCAATTTTCATAATATCTAAGATAAATAATAATAATGACTATAGTTTAGCTTTTTAAAATAATTTTTCGACCTTTTTAGTCAATATTAATATTTCATTGATTAAAACGAACAAAACAGGCCTTGATGGTGCTGCAGTTTGTAATATTATATACTTTTAAAATTAATAGAAAGTTACAAAGAATTGTGTAAGTTATAAAAAGTTGTTAGTAGAATACCATGCTATTTATCTTCAAAACAACTTTTACATGAAAACAATAACAGTAAATTACTCATTGACCTAAAAAGGCAAAGTGTTAAAACTTATTAAAATTCCTACTAATATTTTACATAAAAATTTATATTATTTTAATTGGTTAACCTCAAAATAAAACAATAAATGTCAAAAAACAATTTTTATTGTATTTTAGTTGTCAAATTAATTGTGCGGTTAAAAATTTTCCAAATTTCTTACTAATCATAATGAAAGCATTTATTTGTATTAACACATTCGTAAACATTCGTTTAATCAATTTTCATCACACCAATTCCATTCGTTCTTAAAGGTCAATCTACTAATATATTATTGTAGTAAATTTGTTTTAAATTTTTATCATTACTATCTTTTAATAAGGCCATGAATAAATTGATCTTTTGTGATGTACTTTTTAAATTTTCAACATGTCCAGTTGGTTGATTATTTTTCCATGTACTTGGTGTAAACTACTAAGTTTCCAACTTTATTGTAATCAAAAGAACTAGCAACAGTTCGCTTTAACGCATCAACGCATATCTAAAATTAAATTTTATAGATTTTAAAAGTCCATAAACTAATTGAAATACTTTAATCTAACATACAGATGCATTTTATCAAATTCATTATATAATTTTCAAATCAAAAATCAATATCATAATTAGCGGATGCATTTATTATTATATAATTAAAATTTTACAGAAATAAATGCTAACTAAAATATTATACCCTTTACTAATATATATAATAAAATATAATGTGAATCTGATATGGTAATTCACAATTCCCAACGCTTAATTGAATTTTAATGATTCGATTCATATTTGGAATCGAATCAATAAAATATATTTTTAATTTTTAAAATGCAATATTACATGGTTCCCAATTGCAATTAGCTTTATCAATAACCATATTTGATTCACATTAGATTATATATTATTAGTTAAGGGCTTTTTGAATATTAAATTTAAAAAAAAAAAATAAATTGACTTTTATAACCTCTTTTATGGAGATTATTTGTATGGAGAGCATTAACTTTGTTGGAATATAGAATAATAGAAAATATTTGTTCAAAATAAGCTTTAGGGTCGTAATACAAAGCTAATTCATTGTTTTTGTCTATTACCTATACCTTCAATTATACCTTTTTTCTAAAAAATACCAAAAAATTATCGAGAATAAGAAAACTTTTCAGTATTACCTACGTAAAATTATTGTACATAATACAAATTAGTTGTTATGTTACTACTTTTAATACCGTTAATACAAAATAGTTAAAAAATAGAAGGTATTATGTAAAATCGAGGATTTTTTTAGAGACACAAAATTTTTTAACACCTATAACTTTTTTATTTGTGAAAAATCATTAGACAGTTTTTTTCAATTTAAAGGAAACTATTAGAACAATGAAGAGTTTAAAACTCTAGAAACTTTTTACACGAATTACTAATTCCTAATATTGAGAAAAAAACCGTATATTGCATAATTTTTAGTTTTTCGTAACGGTACATTAAAATTTCTAAAGTAAGAGGTAGAAACCGTTTCTAACAGTTCCTTTGCTCAATATGATTAATACAAAATACTTACTTCAGTTAATTATTAAACGAAAAATTGTAAGTTGTAAATATTGGAAAAAATTAAATGCCATGGCATAGAAACATCCGGAGCTAGACAAGTATTAAAACGATTAGAAGAATTAAGCTACAGAGCAAAAATTGATTGCAACCATCATAGTAAGTTTACAATAACGTGTGAATAAAGTGATCGTTTAACATCTAGTATAGTAGATTAGTAGCATAAAGTGATGGGTTAGACCTTGGTCATTAAGGGGATATGCGAGTTTTTTTCCCTGGTAATTCTTAAAAGCAATTCAAACATATTAGTAATTATATTAGTGGCCATACAGAAGAATGTACACATTATTGTATAACCATTTGCCACCACCTGAAAAATCCCCCCGATAGTTTTCTGTTTGGCCACGACCTCGCGAGAGTACATTGTTTTACGAATTGTTACTACAACTATATATTTTAGAATTGTTATTACAACAATATTTTACAACTATTAATCTATATTTATAAAAGCGAAAGTTTGTTTGTTTGTTTGTATGTAGCGATAACGGAACGACAACTAAACTGCTCAGCCGGTTCTCATGAAAATTTGTATATATAGGTTTTTGGGTGTGGAAAGAAATGGGGGACTAAAAATTTTGCGCTAATAGACCACCAAGTTGGGGCTGTGGTGCAAGTATTTAAACTTTTTTGTTCTTAAATGAAAACGGTTTGACCGATTTACTTCAAATTTTGTATACGTGATGCTCCTTGAGAATTGAGTTGACACTACCAGGGTTGGTGTTTAGTAACACATGTCGGTCCTACGATTGGCCAAAAAAAATTTTTGGAAGTAAATTACGTCCGATTTTAGAAAGTATAATTATAGTTAAAATCCTAGAAAAATCGTTTTAAAAAAATTGCTTTAATACGTTTTAAAACTAACATTTACACCATGTGTAATTTTTGTGTTAACTTTTTGGAGCAACATCAACTTAAATTAAACCTCCGTTGAGAGGCGCAGCAACCGGGTATTAGCTAGTTTTTAATAAAATCCATCCCTGACACATAGATTCACCAAAAGGTAGGCCAAAATCAAATTATTAAGCACATTTGAAAAAAAACCAAAAAAAAACACTTGAAAATATGCTAAGAAAACAAAGAGAATACATACATACACACACACACAATAATGTAGTTGAGAAATAAATCGCATCATACTTCATAGTAACAAAACAATAATAATAACAATAATAATAATAAAATAAAAAATTATACAAACAATATGTAAAAAAAAAAAAACAACAAAAACAACCACAACAATTAAATTTTACAAGTGAGTAACAAACAAGTAAGTTGTTGGTTGGTGAATGAATAAAGAAAGACGAGGAATTTTTTTTTTTTTTTTGTTATTTTAATATATCTCGTGCCAAATGATATATTTTTTGCCAGTTTAACTGTTAATCGCGACCGGTTAAAATCAAAATAAAGAAATAAAATAATAGAAAATAAAATTATAGATTTTAAAGCGCGCTAAAATTGAAACAATTTTTTTTTAATATTTTTTTTTTTATTTTAATATTGTTTTTTTTTCTTTTTGTGTTTTTTTTGTTTTTTTTAAATTTTCTTTTGTTTTTCTTTTTGAAAATTTTCAATTGAATTTGATTTATTTTTCCAATTATATTACTAAAAAATTAATCAATTTATTTTATAATAAAAAAAATAAAAAAAAAAAAAATGAAATAAAAATTTTTCTAGTTTTTAATGAAAAATAATATTAATTTAATTCTTTTACAAAATAATAATTTAAAATCGTGTTGTCGAACTCAAGTTCTCAATTTGTTATTTATTAAATAGTGAAATATATAAATTTAATAATAATAAAATAATATAAAAAATTTAATAATAATATAAAAAATACAAAATACATCGAATTTAAATATTTTTTAGTAAAATTATAAATAAAATTAGTGCAATAAATATTAAAATATTATTTAAAATATAAAAATGGTATTCACAATTTGGAGTAAAACAATTTTATTTCTAGTATTTGGTAAGTACCTAACTGTTTTTTTGTAAATAAAAAAAAAAATCTTAAAGATACAAATAGTGTTCCTCTCAAGACCATGTATTACAAAATATGGTAGGTCATGTTAAATATCCATAAAATAAGTTTTGTATACATATAGTACCCAAGTATGAGGTAATATTGTATTGTTCTAAATGTTTCTTGAGTCTTTTGTTACTTTCGTTTCAAGCGATTTTCGTGCAAAATTTAAAAAAAGTAGTTTATTTTATTTGATAGCCTTGACGAATTATGAATAGGGTATATAAGAAACTTAATATTAATTAAAAAAAAAAAATTTTGTCTAGAAAATGGTAAGAAAAACATGACAGAAAAAAAAAACAAAAAAAACATGAATTTATGAGAAATTAAAAACTAAAATTTATTTTTTGAAAATAGAAAACACATGAAATGTGGAATTCGACCTTTAAATCTATATTGTGTATATTAAATATAGAATTTTTACAAAAGGTAATTTTAAACAAAAATAACGGTTTTCTTTTTTCGGGAAAGGTTAAATTAAATACATATTATAATTTTTTTTATATACATTTTAACTACTATTAAACTTTAATTAATATTTTAACTACTATTAAACTTTAATTAATATTTATTAACTACTATATAATTAAATAGTAGTTAAAATGTATCAGATGTCTAATGTAACTTTTTTTTTAAATAATTTGTTTTACCTGATATTAATTATTAAACATATTAGATTAAACATAGAATAGTTCTTATTAATTTTTACTCCACAACCATTTGCATCATATTCATATGTTAAAAAAATTTATTAAAAACTTTTAATAAATTAACTTTTGAAATTATTTTAGAACTAAGTTCATAATTCTAATCACGTAATTGATTGAAAGGATTACTACGTAGAAATCCCTTATTTGATTTTTTATTTGGATTATTTAAAACTTAATTTAAAACTTATATAGGTTCTACCTTAAACCTTAAATAATTAAAAAACTTATTAAGAGTTTTTAATAAGATATTTTAATAATACGAAAAATAATTAACTTTTCTAATAAGATTTTTAAATACTTTATGATAAGTAGATTAGTTTTTTATCAAGGAAAACAATCATTACTGGATTGAGATTATTGCTAGGCCTGGGCCATATTGCACCAACCACTTATTACTAATCAATTAATAATTTTTTGATCAGAGAGTGTTTTTTACTAATCAAACTTAATTGGTTTGTTGTCAAATACGGTTTTGGCGCAACAAAAATTTATAAAAAAATTGATTATTTAATTCCTTGATAAGTGATAGGGTGATTGGGTTCTTTGATAATTTATTAATTTAATATTATCCTATTCAAATTTCTTTAACTAATCAAATAAGAAATGCTGGAATAAAATAACTATCATAAGTTGGTATCAGATTTGAACATATTCAACTAACAAATTGTAAATTATTACTTTTAGCTCTTAATTATATTGGAACACATTTATATATTTAAGGCCTCAACACTTTTTATAAATGTTTTTTTAATTATGTGAAAAAAACGATAAACATGTGGAAGAAAGAAAAGTGTTTTTATTCGACCACTCAATTACACAAGTGTTTACATATCTTTTTTAAGAGGCCATTTGTTAAATGAAACTCAGTAATCCAATATAAATAAAATACTTATATTATAAAGTATTTATTTATTCTTATTAATGAAAAGTACAAATACTTTTTCATTAGTTTTTAGGGCCGACTGCCGTAAAAGGAATTATGGTCAATTTCATAATATTTTTGAACTTATAGAACATTATAAAAATATTTTAATTTTATATAAATTAGTTAATTGAATTTAGTATTCGTTTGAAATATACTAATAGGTTGTACAGATTTCTATAGTATATACAATTATTTATCAAATTTTAGAGAAATCTACTATGTTTGTTTTTATTCGACTCCATTCTACTAAGTCCAGATTTTGCAGTCTTTTTATTTTTTATTATTAAATACATTACTCAAGTGGGTGGATGCCACATTGATTAAAGTGTTGACCTTTCATTCGAATTTCAAAACTTTTATCTGGCTTTCGACTCGGTAGCCCTTCATCATTGGGTTTAATTTAATGACGTAACCAATAATTTATAAATAATATATCTTTGATAAAGAATTTATAAAAAATACTATAATATAATAGCAACATAAACAAATACAAAATATATTAAACAAATAAATTTAATTGATTAATATAACTCGCAGATACAAAAAATACATTTTAATTCAAATATAAAACGTTTCTAAATTAACAAAGAGCATTTCTACATTTCTACGTTAATTTCTAACATAAAACTATGGACTAGTTAATAAACCTAAAAATTGAACGGTGAACACTGAAAATAAATTTTAGAGATTAAACCTTCACAATTCCAAATACATTAAATATAAAAACATAATTTGTCTACCAATATATTACAGTAGGAAGCTATCAAATATTATTTGAAGCCTCAAAGGGTAAAATCAATTGTTTGTTAATAATTTTTAAAGAGTGGTAAAAATGTGATAATTTTTCACTAATTATGGGAAATACACCTTAGGAAAACAACCTTTGAAAATTAAATGGAAGTCATTAATTTCCGTCATGTAATTTCGATATAATCGATATAGATTTTCATATTTTGAAAATTTTATTAGGGGTAGGAAAAATAACGATGTGCAAATATACAATTCTTATAACCAGCAACCTAAGGGATTTACAAAATCTAGTCAATAAAGTCAACCCACATAAGGACTTCATAAACTGAAAAATAAATATCTTAAAAACTGAAGCAGAACAAAACACTAATTAGGATATATAACCGTTCAATTGAGAAAGTCTGCTCATACAAGTATTTCGGATGCTAGTTACATAAGGATTGAAGCTGTGTAAAGAAAATTTGTTATTGAATCGAAACCTCAAGAAATGCAATTCTTAAATCCCAGAAAGTTTTGTGCTCTCGGGAAATTAACTTTAACCTTCGTTTACGTTTCGTTAAAAACCATGCTCGGTCTACACTACTGTATATAGTGTAGAAACATGGACCTTAAAAGTGAGAGAATTCAACCCACTCGAAGCTATCGAAATGTGGATCTACCGAAAAATGTCTTGGAAAGATTACATTACAAACAAAGAAATTCTACATTGAGCAAACATGGAAAGATAACTTATTCCGAGGCTAAAGAAACCTCTTACTTTAGGAATATTATGCTTGGAAACAAATACAAGCTACTTCAGTTAAATAGAAATTAGAAACTGAACAGATATCAAAAATATAGGCGATTTAATCCATTCAGCAACGAATCAAAAACTCTTTCAGGGCATCATTACCAATATCATATGACCGCTGACATCCATAATTACGGATAGACAACAAAAGAAGAAGATGAATGTCGGAAATATAAAGAAGAATTAATTAAAATATTATTATTTTAATATATATATAATAATCTAATTTACATCTAAGATTAAGTAGTTTAATCCAAAAAAAAAGTCATTGCTCTGTTTCTAATTCAAAAAGTCTACTATATCCACTTTAAGTTGCTAATTATGTTTTTATTGCATATTGTATAGAATCTTTGTGACCTTGTTAATTAATCGTTAATACAAAAAGAAATTCTATATGTTAATTAATTAAATTTAAATTAAAAAAAAAACCAAATTAAAATTTAAGAATCATCAAAATCATTCAACAATCTCTTAATGAGATTTAATCTAAAAAAAAAAATTATAGACATTTACCCTGATAATTGGAAATTTCCCTGTTTTTTTACACCGTGACTGTTATATACTATGTTAATTGACCACAAAACTTTATTCCTTTATAAATATAATCTACTTATATAATATACATATATATATATATCTTCATAAACACGTTAACAATTAATTTTCAAATTGAAACAAAAAAAAAAATAAACAAATTATACTTGACTTTATCAATTTACTTACAAAAAAAACATCCCATGACATTGAAACTTTTGACATGAACAATTAAAATGAAATTTTAATCAATATAGTGGAAACAGCTGATGGGTGGGGGGCTGATTTCAAAATAAAAGCAAGAAATTGTTATACAATTCATTAATCAATAGAGTCCCCATTCCTCTATACTATATACCTAGTACTTTTAAATACAAATCAATAAATATTAATTAAGTGTTCTTAACGAAGAATAAAAAATCAATTTCGGTTTTTTTTTTTGTGTATAAATTTCTCTACAAATTGAGGGGGCGTTTGTGAAAAACTTATTAAATAACGTGCAATTTTATATTGCGTTACAAATTTATACCAAATTGAATTGAATAGAAATATAAACGAGGAAGATTATAGTTGCCTTTGTCAACTTTAAGATACCCGTGCATACCCACAAGTAACTTGCCCTATTACTTTACCTGTCTAGTTTTAATTTTAACCTCGTAGCTTCATTTAGATTCACAGTTATTGAATTGATAACTTTGTATGGCAGCTCCCCAAAAAAGGGGCCGTAACATTTTGAAACTTCATTAAAGGTGGTTGATTCAAATGTGTACAATTTTCATCCCCTTAGTATAATTAGTTTTGGAAGAAATTCATATTAGTGCAAAAAAGTTGTATGGCAGCCTCCCGAAAATGAAGCCGAAACATTTTGAAATTTCTTTTAAGTGGTTTATTCATTATATAACTAATCGGGTGTAATTTTCATCCTCGTAGTATAATTAGTTTTGAAGAAATTCATCCCCGAAGCCTTGGTCCGTTTTAACCAAAACAATAGGGAACCTTGAAATTTTCTAAAAATGACTTTGTGTGGATTTCAAAACTCTAGCTCTTTTAGTTTTTAAGTTATCGTCCTAACACACGAACGGACAGACACACATAGCTAGATCGATATACTTTTCGATGCTGATCCGATACCCTGCACCAACTCGTCTAGATCAATGCTTTACAAACGGTGGAGCAATTTTAATATACCCGATCCATATATATATGCACGGGTATAAAGAATTTTGTTATAACACCACTTTAAAACAGATTTTACACTATTAATTAATTTTTCATTGTCATGGTGGGTTTTATTATGTTCTCTCTGATTTTTTATTAAAATTTTTAATTATAGTATCAAAGTGATCAAAATCAAAAATCTTTAGAGTTTATTTTATACAAAGTCTAGTGTTAAATATATTAAAACGTTATTTAGAATAAAATCAAACGAATTGAGTTTTTTCAAAACATTATATTTAGAAAATAATTAGATAATAAAAAAATTTAAACCAGATGGGATTTAATTAACATTTAAAAGGTTCAAGCCAATAATTCTTATTAGGTCCCTTAGGATTATCAAACGTTATTTTTTTAAATATGGTGTATTTAAGTTTTATAAATAAATTACATAGTACAAATAATTAATTTTAAATGAGATTGAATGGAAAACATAATATGAATGATTAAATTGTATAAAATAGTTTTATTTATATGGTGTACTTAAAATCATTAATTCAACGTCAGTTTCTTAAAATAGGAATAGAACATTTATAATAACAAATTTAAAACTTGATAATTATGAGAGTTGCCGTTGTAGTTTATTTTTGAATTAATTTAGATTCAACTTCAATAAAACGCTTTATCGTTGAGATTAAATATAAAAATGGGTAAGCATTTGGCTTTAAAATCGAGATGTACGGATTCGATTCCCGTACGGTTTATGAATTTTTTTACTGAAAAAAAATAATTACAAATGATTTTTCTGTATAAAATCCGCATGGTGACCAAATATAATTTAAAATATACAAATATATAATATAAAAAAAAAAAAGTAAGATTACTTACTAATATTGTGGAAAGTCTATTCCACATGTGATACTGACAAAGGGCCATTTGATTGTATGCATATATTGTATATATGTACATAATAAATTAAACAAATACAAATCATTGAAGCCAAAGTGAATGTGGCTATATAAAATTAAATTACATTATTTATTTATTTACACTCCCCTACCACACAATGTCTGATTAGTGAGTATTCAGCCTTTCTTTTTCAGGTGGATTACCAATTTATATTGTATTAAGATATAAATTTTAAATATTTTTTATTGAATATGATCTGACCTGTTTTTGAATCCCAGACCCTTCGATTGGAAGGCCTAGGTGTGATTAGGCTAACGTGTGGACCGCCACCGAACGGATAAAAAATTAAATACTAAAGTTAATTATTATATTTAAATTCGCAGTTGGTAACCTTTCTACATGTACACAGAATCTAAATGTCTTTTACACAATTTTTATGATATCTGTCATTAGCGCATTTAAAACTTGCCAAAAGTTAAGAGAAAAGAATGGCTTTAGCAAATTTCAATGTTTATATACTTAATAAGATCATTTTGAATATGTTCACCATTCCAAAAAATTTGGTTTTATAATACGTTGTATTTAATTTAATTATTATTTTATTTTTATAATTATTTTAAATAAAATTTGTTTAATAAAATATAGTATATTCGCAATGTTTGAAATAAGTAATTGTTACAGTTAACAAAAAAATTTAAAACAAAATTTTGTCATCATAAAACACTTTTAGATAGTTATTATGATTTAATACCTGGTAAAACTTGTTATAACATTTTATATAGTAACATATCGTAATATTATTATTAATATTGTATTTTTAATTTGTGCTAATTAACTAATCTCGTACTATTATACATTAGTTAGCACCGAATTAAAAATGATATTTGAATGTCTTGCGACATTTTTTTTTTCATTTCATATACAGTTTCGGACAAAAATTATGTCTCTCTATAAGGAAAAAAGTTTTAACTAATTTGGATGAGTAATGTTATCTTTAAATCTTTTATTAATTAAAATTGTGTAAAGGGTCCTCGGTGGTGTAATGGGTAAGTCTTTGGTATATTAACCAAGGAAGTGCCAAGTTCAATTCCCGTACAAGTCATAAAATATTCAATTGAAAAAATTATTGAAAAACAATAATTCTTTAAAAAATCACCTTGGTGACCAAAGATAGTTCGAATATGAAATACATGATTTAAACAAAATAAATAATATTATTTATAAATTGATATAAAGTATTGGAATTGGGATACACAACCGAAGGCAAAACTTGGGTTTTAGAACGACATATGTTATTGCTAATATAAAACATCAACAACAATATTGAGTAATGTTTTTCAAACTCGAGATATCTTAGTAAATTTGTTACCTTGACTCAGTAATGTGCAGGATAAAATAATAAGACAGTATTTCATTACTCTATAGTATGAGTTTATATAGTTTAATATAAAAAGAATCAGTAAATCGTTCTGGTGTCATACAATTGCTGGAAGTAGTATTTAAGGAACAGTATGTAGTATTTAAATGTTTTTCATAATCTTTTGTAAAAGTCGGTACCAAAACTCAATAGGTTATTGAAATTTAAACAATTTGTTAATAGTGTATTTCAATTGATTTCCAAATTTTAATTTCTTTCATGATGTAAGATTCAATATGTTTCCTTATTTTTTTCAAATACGGTATTTAATATTTTATATATGTAAATAATGAATTAATAGCGTCCTCTTAAAGTTTATTTTTTTTTTAAACACTTTTAAAAAATTCGGTGTGCGCAAGCAAAGCTTCTAAAAATAAAAAAAAATTCTTTGTTAATTAAAAATATAAATTTGAAGACAAATAGAATCATTTCCTTAAGAAAATTTAATTTTCAAATTTTTTAAAAGTTCTTTTGGTTCTGTTATTATAAAAATTTAAAGTAAATACATTTCTTATTTTTACAAATGTAAAAAAATTTCAAAATTAAATTAAAATTGCAAAATATAAAACAATAAACCAAAACTTTGAATAAACCTTGAAGTTTTACTTTAAACTTTAATTGTCTTGAGACATTTTGTTTTATCCAAAAACCAAAAACAAAATTGTGAAAGTCATTTACAAATTCAGTTTATGCTTTTATTAAAAAATAAGATTAATAAATTTTTTTTTAATATAAAATTACTAAATAAATTATAATTAAGGTAAATTTGGATAATAAAACTTAAAAGTAATTAAATATAAACTTAATTTTTTAGAATATTTTATTATCATTTATTCTTAATAGACATGAAAACTTTAAAACTATTAAGAAATCAATTTATGGTATATATATATATATATACTATAAAAATGTCTCAAAGATTTATGTACATAATTCAGAAAATAATTATTATAATATTTTCATTATTTTTTATAATCACTCATAAATAAATTAATTTTTTAGAATTTTTTACAATTCCAATTTTGAAAACTTTAGAATCATTAAAAAATTGGTTTTTAATATATCTAAAGATTGCTGTCTCAAAGATTTATGTACAAATAAATCAAACAAATTTTTATTATTAATTTTTTTTAAAATGTATTCTAAATTAAAATTATATTTAAATTAATACTGCGGTTATTTGTTATAATTATACTAACAAGTTTCATGTACAAAGCACTAATTTGAATGCATTATAGATTTGTAAAATATCTTTCAATAACTCCAAATTCTAGAACTTTTAAATCACCATATTTAAACTCTAAAAGTATTATGTGAACGATTGGAAATATTGAAGTTTATTTATTTAATACAATATTAAATCTCTAAGTGGCGGCTTTTCAATTGAAAAGTCTCGAGTTCAAATCCTGGTCGGATCATATCTAATAAAAAAAATATAGTTTATATTAAAATAATTTAATAAGAATTCCAAATCTCAAATAGGCAAAGGATTAATATTATCAGGAAATATTTACTATTGTCTGGTATTACAAATAAATAAATAAATAAATAAATTAAATCTCTATTACTTATGTAATAAAGAAAAGAGCTAACTTACGTGCCCTATTTCTCAAAAGTAACATTTAACAAGTAAAGTACAAGTAATCAAGTGCCAATATTTAGGGCGATGGTCTATGAAATATATTAATGTTAAGTTCAATTTAGATCTAGAATAGATATTTTTTGTTTGTAAATGAAATTAAATTCATAAAACATTATTGTTTTTCAAGTTTAAGATTCTCATTGATTTTTATTTGTATTTGTTTTTACTTTTTTTCTATTTACATAAACAATTTGAATATATATAACAAGTATTTAATTTGTAATTAAAATTAGAATACATAAAAAAATCGGAAATGATACATGTGTCATAATATTATTGAAATTAATAAACAAAAATTTAATAATTTTTATATGATTATTCTACAATGTGCATCCTCATGTTCCAATATTATGAATTTATATATGAAAGCATGAAATTTATTTTATGAAAGCATTAATACAGACTTTCTACCTATTAAATACTAATGTAATGAACTGCTTTAGATTCATAATCTTTCAAAACCAAGAATTTTAGCAGTGAATCAATCAATTTAAAAAATAAATGCTATAGATAAAATCCAGATAGAGTAGATACCAATCTGTTTTCTTTATTTAGGTATCCATAATAGTTTTCATTCAAATGCATCCGAAAAATATTTATTTTCAATTTTTTTTTTGTCATTGAAGTTTAATCTAATATGTACAGTCTAACCTTGACAGTTGACAGTTGATACATTGTAATTCCTATAATCGGTTTTATTCAAAAAAATAAATGCAAGTGTTGAATTAAACGTTTTTTTTTTGTATATGTATCAATGATAATTGTTAACTAAAACTGACCAATTAAAAAAAAATAGAGCATCAATTAAAATAAAAAAATCATCACTCATCAGTCATCAGTCATTAGTCATCGAAATAAATCTCGAAAGATTGATTTAAAAAAATAAAATAATTCGAATAAAACAATTTATATTACAAATTTTTTAAAAACATGCAATTATTTTGAATTGCAATGAAAATAATCTGTATAATATGTATAATTATATGATTTCATATAAACAATATTTTTTGTCACTTAATCTAATGTCACCCAAGTCAATTAAAAAGTCAAAACAAATCCAAAAAAAAAAAATTCTTAAAATTTTTATAATACAAAATATGTACTTGTACGATTATACTAAAAACTCATTAGTAGATTGTAATGACTGATAATGAAAAGTATTATTTTTATTAATTTGTAAAAAAAATAAAATCTCATTATTATAATATGTAGGTATCTAATTAAAATCAACAAATAAAATAATAAAGCTTTATAAAAGTTTATTATCTAAAATATATGTACATCTACTAAGAATTTATCTGTTACTACTTCCCATATAAAATTTTAAAGAAAAATTTAAAAAAAAAAAAAAATTCCATTAAATAATATGCTAATTAAAAAAATGTCTGAATACTTGTTTTTTACAATAGTATATATGAACTTGTCAATCTATTTACACACTTTATTAAGACTTATTTTTTCTTATTTTTGTTACCTTAAGTAGAATAATTTTTCCATTGTTTTTATTTTATATAAATTCTTAATTTAATATTTAATTGTTAATTATAAAATCTAACTAAAAAATAAATTTTTTAGAAATATTCTGAATAAAAATATTCAATATTATGTTCTAAAATCTAAACAAAGGAAATAAATTTTTTAAATATAAAAAAATTGGCATTGATTTCGAGATAAGAATGAGATTTCGTTTATAAGAATGTTTGCCGCGTAACGTCTGTTAAAATGTGTTTATAGTACACATACATTATACATTGTTTATAGACTAGTGTTCAATTTCGATTTATCTTTTGTGTTGTCACTGTACTTCCGCAGTAGGAATGTCAACTTTGCTGAAAATGCAATTAGTGAAACTATTCTACTTGGAATGAGGTTATGTATTCTCCATTCCATTGAAAACTATTAAACGTAAACTTAAATCATAGTTCATTCGCATTTGCAGGGAAGCTTTTAACAAATACCGGAACAGTGGTTCGGAGGTTCCCAACTATATGGTGGTTCGAAACCGATACAAGAGAGTTATAAAGAGACAAAAATCCACATACCAAAAAATAGCAAATCTTTTTGAAAAAAGACTTAAAAGAAGATGTTAGCGGGTCCTTCTTTTTCACCTTTTGATGATAAAAATAACCAAATCTTATCAGATTCTATAGATAAAACTATTTTGTTTGGCAACCTGTTCGCTTTCAACTTTTCACTGTCTCAGTCTACTCAAAATCATCCTTCTATTCCAAAAGTTATTTTATAGATATAATTTTAGCTTTTTTTAAGTTTTAAATTTTAATACTATAGAAGAATAGTTTTTAAGTTCCTTAATAAAACAAAAAAAATGGTTGCTCCATTGTGTCTGAAGCGTGTAAACCCGAATTTTTTTTGTATAGTGTCGTGTGTCTGTATGTTTCTATGTGTGAATGTGTTTATGTATGAATGTGTGTACATTTTAGTATGTGTATATGTTTATTCATAGATGGGCCAAATCGGACCACGAGATCGGGAAGCTTCCACACAAAAACACCAGACTTTTTGGGGAATCTCGAGTTCTAACCATTGGAAAGAGTTCAAATTTGGTACATAGTCCAATGAAGAGTACCTTTCATAAATTGATTTTAATGTAATAAGTTCTAAAGATTCTAGGAGTTTCGGAAATATTAAATTCTAATAATTTATCAAAATCTCAACCGATTTTAATGAAATTTGGTATGAATAGGATGGTTTCGCAGACAGGCCAAATTGAACTACGGGATCGGAGAGACTCCCATATAAAATTATAAGCATTACAAGTAATATTAGCAGACTTTAGAGACTTAACAATACAATATCACATTATGCAAGAAGAAAAGTTAGTACAAACCATCTTATATTTATACCTGCATGTTTTATATACCTCATACCTTTTATATACTTTTGTAAATTGCATGAGTTACAAACATATAGACAAATATACAGTTTCATAGTTTGTGGTTCTACAAAATTATTTAAAAGTACCTTAAACACACCTGCCCTTACCGTTACATTTTTTAGTTAAAATAAATAAGATTAAAATTTTACAAAAGGTTATAAAACTTATTTAATAGTTAAAAGAAGCAATTTTCACAGTATAATGTCCCGTTAGCATGATATCGCGTGAAAAAACTGAATTATTGTCAATTTAAATAAATTGAAATACGAATACATATTTCAGTACTATAATAATAATAATTAAAATATAAAATAATTTGGGAACAATTTACAATAAGGGTTATTTTGAAAAAATTGGTATAATATTTCACAATAACCATATAGTAGCTACACATATGATTCCGTGGGGTTATTTTGTATTGATTTGTAAAGTAATGAAGGTCATAAAAAAATATTAAGTGACATAAAAAATAATGAAATATGATCTTTTAAAAATTTTATATAATTGACCAAAAAAAAAAAATGCATTAAAATTGTTTTGTTTTTTTTTTATTGCATATTTATCCAATTTTACTATATAATTATTTAAATTACTTTATCATGCAAATCTAATGTACCTTATCAAATTATACTAAATAGGAAATAATAAATTTAATGATATTTTTTACACATTTATTATTCTTTTTATTTTTTATATATGTATATGTACTTAATATATTATACATAGAAACTATTCTACAATAAAAAAGTGGTGATGACGCTTTATCCAACTCAGTAATCACTATAATCTCTTAATCCTGTACAGGTTTCCTTTCAATGCTTTAATTTTCTTTTGTTGTTGAATTTGAATTGAATTTTGATGCACTGACTGGACATTGGACGGTATTACTATAAGTTAACAGATTAATTTTATTATAATATATTGGAAAAATTTGCTTTTTTATACCCTACACATAAAATAGATATAGGGGTTTATTAAAATTGGTAAGGTGTTTGTAAACACCAAAAGGAAGCAATAGCTGAGTCGATTTAGTTATATCTCCTTCCGTCCGTCCGAAAATACGATAACTCAAAAAAATATGATGCTATTTTGATGAAATTTATATGGTAGCTTCCTAGTAACAAAAGTACAGCGGGGATTGAAGATGAACAAGATCGTACTTTAGGTTCGTACTCTACAAGCTTTTGATCGAATTTAAACTAAGCGAGCATAATTCTGAAATCAATGAAAATAGATTCTTCAAATTTGGTAGAAGGTTGTTTCATTCTTTTTCATTTGTATTTCAAAAATTTCCAATCAATTGAAGTGGTGGTACGGATATCTTCCATGCACTTCCCACAATCTAAAAAGCAGAAGAAAAGAAGAATTTTAAAATAAATTGAAGTCGTAGTTTGGGTACCTATAACACCCCCCCCCCAATACCAAACCAACATATCTTTGGAATTAATAAACTTTCAAAATTCAAATTTGATCTAAGGTAGTTTTGTCTTGTTGCTTAATGTTCCTGAGATTAGTTCTAATTGGGGTCAAGTGTCAGGTGTAGGGTATTGCTAAATTGGCTACATCGACCGACTGTTGTTTCATTAATTGTTTTCAAAAACTATATCAAATATTGGTTTTATTTGACGCAGTTAGCTTTAAATTTTTTTTCAATTCTCCTCACTACTATAAAATTTTATGACAAATTATCGAAAAATAATTTTTAATTGATATAATTTCTCACATAAGCGAGTCGATAAACTAATTGAACATGAAAATCTAATTCATTAATTGCATATGTAATAAAAAAATAATGCGATAAGCTACATTAGATTCGCATTAGAGTTTTATTTAAATAATAATTAAGTAAATATAATAGAAAAACAAATTGTTAAGCAATTTTATTAATGTTTGTCTCTTATAGAATAGATTTAAGGGATAAATGAATAAAAAATTATTTAGAAAAATCATTTATATTCTATAGAATCTGTAAAGGGAATAGTTATTCATTTGAGTGAGAGAGAGACGGAAGATAAACGAAATTGATTCGACAAACTACTATAGGAAAAATTGGTAAAAACCAAAGATCCGAGAATGACAAGTAATAAACATCTGAAGTTATTTGACTTATGAATGATGTGATGATCATATGATGATGTATCCAATCGAAATGAAAATTTGATTATCTTGGGTATTGTGCTCCTATACACCGGAAGAAGATAAAAATTTTGTAGTAAATAATATTCTGTCTTAGTCAAATGATAAGTAAAAATTATAGTGAATAGTTAAATGATCGCGGAGTCAAATGAAAAACAGTGATTATAGTTCCCTCATACCACTTTAAAAATCATGATCATGCATTTCCGTAATTTTCCAAAATTAAAAATAACATTTGGTAATTTATCATTTAATTCAAAAAAAAAAACCACAAACACAAATATCTGTTATTTTTAATTGCATTACAATTTGCCAAATTATCGAATTTTTATAAATGGTTAAAAAAAAAACATCTGTTTTATATGGTGTCATTAAATTAATTTGATTTAGGAATATTTTTATTAATTTAATTTAATAAAAATAATTCAAAATAAACTAGAATTGATTAGGTTGATATATATTTAATTTATATATATATAAATACGTTAGTTTAAAAGAAAATGTGTATTGAACTAATTAAATCGATTTTAATTTTACAAAATTGTTTATTTATTTTTTTGTCAGCATATAATTTACTTTAAGTGTTTAGTAATAGTTATTTATTTAATTATATAATATAAAATTTGTTTTAGAAATTTACGTCAAATAGGCAGAAAGTTGCGTAACGTGAATAATCAAATTGCACCGTTTCTAATATGCTTAAGTTTTTTTCTTTTGAATTAGTTAAAAGTGTTTCAATTTGATTTTCAATTTTACTTTTATTATTTAGTGATATTATTAGAATCCCTTACTAAATTTTGAGTAAGTCTTTTAAGTCTTCAAAAAATTCTTAACAACTAACTGTATCGATAAAAAAAACCTCCAAACCTGATCAGCCCATAAGTTATCGTCCTTAATTTGGTCCTATGCTTTAAAATAGCATCGCTTTAAATTTGTATAGATATTCCAAGTTCTATATAAAGGGTTTCCGGAACTCAAATGTCACGAAGAACGGCTATCGCTTCCTAACAATATCAAGATGGTTATCTCGAACACAGTAATTAATATATGAGAAAAATGTGCGGGCTTAAATTTAAGCTGAGGAATAGGGGATTTCAAAAATTAAATAACATTTTCCATTAATAACTGTTTTTGTGCAAAAACGAGGAAGCGCACTGTAGACTGTGTCAACTCTGGGATACCCGTATGACCGTAATATAAACATTATATCATCCGGTTAATTACTTTTCAAACATACTGTTTGGTGTAGTGTAATGCTCATATAAAAGAAGGAGTTGTATGGCAGGTACTCGAACCCTCTGCAGTACACCAACCAAATTTTGCAGTAACTTTGGCCATTACACTAAACTATTTTTGGAAAATTTCAGACATCCAGCTTCATTAGGTATAGAGTAATACTCATATAAAATAAAAAGTTGTACGGCAGGTGTTCGAACCCGTGAACAAAAATGGCTGGATTTAAATTGCAACGACGGCTATTGCAAAAAAACGAATTTCCGCAATTTTCAAAATCCTAGCACCTTTATTTAAAATTTTTCAGATCATAGTCCTTGTTACATTTCAACTATGAAAGATAATATTAAGTTGATATATGATTATGAAAATTTATAACCTCATCTAGTTTACGACACCTAAACGAGTCATCTATGAATTATGTATATAATAGGATCGAAGATATTTTTATTTCTTTAAAAAGTTAAGGAAATTACTTTGAATGCCGTTAAATTATTAACATCTAAATCAAATTCACTCTTCGTAACCTCTCAGTTTCAAACACCTTGTATATATTTTTTTTGGATTGACAAATGTGATGATAAACTTCTAAGGGTCCGATTCACGAACTTAAATGAAATCCGGCAATTTTTTGTGTTTAAGTTTTTTTTAACGTGGAAACATAAAACTTGAGGTTTTTAAATAATCAATAAACCCAAAATATGTTATTAATTACTAAATAATGAATTTAATTTATTTAATAAATCACTTATTAACTTGAAATGGTTGAATATTTTCAAAAAGTTCAAACAAAACAATTAATTTTAAATACATACTTATATGTAATTCAAAAAAAATTTTAATTAGTTGTAATTTGAATAGTAATTGATACTTAATAAATAAACTTAACTAAAGTAAATAGTAGGAATAAAATATAAACCTACGCATTCCAATACAATTAATATAAAATGACACTTCAATATATTATAATCATATATAATTAATGTTTAATAGAATTCATACCCCACTTGATAAGTATCAGATTTCATTTGACATTTTTTTTTAAAATATTATAAAAGGCATAGGTATTACAATTAAATTAAATAATTATTGAAATATTTTATAGAATTTATGATAATGATAATTTTAAAATGTATTAAAAATATAAATTATAACTGTACATAAAATTATAATTTAAATTGAGCTATTGAAAATTTTATACCAAATGCTACCCATGTATTATGACAATTTCTTGAGAAACAACTTTTTTATAAAATATTTTTCAATATCATACACAAGACATTATGTCAATAAATTTAATTTTTATTTAATTTTATTTATTTCTTGCAATTTAATAACAATGATATTTGCATTGAATATGTTTTAAAAAAGTTTTTATGAATATGTAAAATACATATATAAATATATGAAATTATTGTCATAATCAGATACATATATTTTAGACTTTAGAATACAATAATATTGCAATTATAGTTTTGTATATGGAAAGTTTTTTTTTTTAAATTCTGTTTGAAACTTATTATTCTTTAAAAATATAATCATAATGCTTGTTAATGTAATCAAATAGTTAAATTTAATAAAAGATTCTTTTTTTTTATTGTATATAATCGGTTCATTTATTCTAAATATTTTTTTTAACATATGGAACAATATTAGTTGTCACATTTAGCACCTTATTTTTTTAAACTTTTTATCACCTCTGAATTATGTATAAATATACGTAGTAAATAATATTATATAAATAATATTTATAAATAAATAGGTGTATATAGTAAAACATTCTATAATATTTAAAAATTTTAGAATTATTAAATAAATTACATATATTACAATTTAAGTGTATAACTAAGTATTCCAAATAAAATTTACCACATTTAAAGTTTTACAAAAATAATAAATGAAATATAAATTTATTTGTTGACAAATGCATTTAGACATTATGACATGAATATTTAAAATATTTGAGCTTTTGAATGAAATGTATACTAAAGAAATAAAAAACTAGTAGTTTCCTTTTAATTTCACTAAAATTATTTAATTTTACAAATACCAATATTTCGTCTCACAGATGATTCCCTCATCTGTGAGGGAATTCTTTTTAAATAATAATGTCGGTTATATCAACACATATAACGCTTTTTCTAAAATTTCATATTTAGTATAATCAGAATCATGTCAAATCGGGAAGTAGCTCTAATCTCAAAGTGTATCAATATTGATTTCAAGGTTACTTATCAAATTTCCTATTGACTATTAGTTTTTATTGGGTCTCTAAAAATGTTTTAAAATTAGGGAAACCCTAAAGTTGAAATATTTTTTTATAGTAATTTCAAAAGCTTTATAGCAAAGAATAACAATTTATTTAAAAAAGTATTTTGATATATAAGGTTTAATATGGTATATGGTAAGGTTTAATACTTCTACTGTTTAATATGGTTATTGATATGTAAACATTTACTTAATTATTCACAAATTGATATTAATAAAATGAGTAAGTAATATAAATCAATTGGTGCCCAACAATTACTTGATTTAAAAATATTTTATAAATTATTCCATTGCGTATATTTTAATTGTATATAATATCAACGTATTGTTATTAAATATTAGTTAATTGAAAATATAAATAATTAAATTTAATATAGCTATTTTTAAATTACAAATATTTCTTAAAAAATCTATTTATATATTTATTTTATTTTTCAAAAAAATATAAAATTTGGATTCTTATTAAAACTAGCGAATGCGTTTTGGTATACCGCATATGACTCAGATTTTTAATTGAATGAAGTAAGGGATTAACACATTGTCTATATTTGACCCATAATTAATATAAATTGATTAAACACATTCTCTCTTATAATTAACACATTCTCTATATTTGACCCATAATTAATATAAATTGACCAGTAATTAATAATTTTACTTAAAAACTAATCAGTTTAATATTTTTATCCTCTCAGGCTTATAAAGTACAAGGAGGTTTACATTTCTTACTCCATTACTTGTAGTGCTTAGATGCCAGTATAAATAATAAAATCTGGCATTACTGGAACAGATCGGAGATTGAGTGAAGATATTTTTATGGGATAGAATATAACAATGCAAAGGATCAATGAACACTTTGTATGCCTCGCATGCTTCTAACGCATTGACGTTTGCAATAAAATACATTATTTCATATGTAGCTAGACCCAATAAACATGGCAATAGTTGGGTCATAGTTGCTTTACTTGGTTTTCTGTTTCTGCAAAAAAAAGCATGCGAAGCAAGCAAAGCGTTCATTGAATTTTCACCTTGATTCAGAATCAGAAATTTTCATATTTTTTCAAAAAATTTCATTTACTCTTCATACTAAAGTTTGAGGACATTTGATGAACCTTTTAACTGTATAATCTAATTTAATTTATAAAACAAGATTATTTTAACCACTTTCGTATGTAAATAATTTTTTAACTTATATAATTTCATAAGTAAATAAATATATTAATACTAATTAATGGAATTTGTTAAAATATTATTGAAAAGTGATTAATAGTTTGACGTAAAAATAAAAAAATACAATAACCAGTCTAATGAATAAATTTTAAAAAAACATTGTACCTACTTATTTATTGTATAAATATTCATTCATTGAAATTTTATTCTAATTATAGTACGTATCTACTTAAAATTCTTAAAAGAATATAACAAGAACTCTAAATAAAAATAACGAGGTTATTAATAATAGCAACATATATTAACTAAGTATATACATATATCAAAATAAGTACGAACTATAAATAATTCATATTATAAAAGTAAAATTTTGTTATTCATTTCACATAATTAAGTTTGATTTTTTGCACAATTAAAATTTGCAAAAATAAATAAAAAAAAAAATAAAATCAATTTACACTTTCAATAGATTTTCATTTCATTTTGTGTTGAACTATATAATAATTATTAATAAATAATTGTATACCGGCATATTAATATGTTATAAATCAATTGCATTAATAAATATTCAATTATATTTAATTCCTGGAATAATACATTATAGTTCAACTTTAGAAAGTTTGCTTTTAATCAAAAGTTAAATACAAAATAAGAGATCTAGCTTATTGAAATGTAAGCTATATGAATTTAATTTTTAGACTTTGAGCAATCCAATAAAATTTATAGCATACATTTTCGATTAGAGAAGTTTTTCTGTACCAGTAGCCTAGTAAAGGGTTAATAGCTTACGTTTCTTCGAGAGTCGTTTCTTGGAACTCTGCGTAGTTACTATACCTAGGTACTGTACGACTTTAACACACTAAAATTACAACCCATTTTGAATCAAACTGTGGAATGGGTCCTGCCATACAAGGGTATATAACTAAGTTTCCAGGATAATGATGGAAAAGGATTATTAGGAATCGGGCCTGGAAAATATAGTATTCAGAGAGTATAGGGATGTTGGGGGGAAAATATTATATTTTTATTCTTAGAATTGATACAATTCTATTTGATATATATATACATACATGTATATATTGCAATAATTTTATAAATTTAAATTATAAAGTATTTCTGTATCTGTGAGTTATATTATTCAATTAAATTATTTGCTTATATTTTGTATTTCTTATATTAATGTATTTTTAATTAAAGATATATAATTATTAATTATTAGTTATGCCATTAATTTGAGCCTATTGGCGAATGGTACTTGGGTCGGATCAACAATCAAATAAAAGTTTTTTTCAACTTACACTGGTTTTCGAACCCAAACCTCTAAAATAAATCTATAACCACCGTTCAACCCAGCCGTTAATATAAAATATTTACTAACACATGACATGTATTATTTATTGAAACATATATTGATAAATGGAATTCTATTTATTTAAATTAAAAGAATACTTATAAAATATTTAAGCTTCCTTAATTAGATCAATGTTAGTATAATTATCTATAGTCAATTAATAATAATTTCCTATATATTCATATATTTAATCAGTATTCACTAAATCAGGTTAAATCCATTTCTTTTTTAATTTTAACTTTAGTTATAATTTAATATTAATCAGATTGGGTGATAAAATATTGAATATTTAATATAAACTAGTCTTTGATTTAAAACTTATTACAATTATTAAAAAAAAAAAAAAACAAACTAATAATAATTTGATAATAATTCTTATAACTTATATATTATAAAGTTTATTAAAATTTATATGAATCATATAAAGAAAAACATTTTTTTATGAATTCGTAATTAATATTATATGTATGTATATATAAGTTATGCATATTGTATCTGTGAGTAGTATTTAATTTTATATATATTTATATATTACATCCGAAAGTTGTTCAACAGGCAGATTTAATGATTGTCGATTTAGATAGGAAATTATTTACAATGAAGGTTATATAATGAAATTCGTAATTTTTATTAATTATTTTATGCAATGAATTTTATTTTAAAATTGCATTTTTAACAATTATTAACATACAGTATATATCTAAATATTAATAATATTTATATATATATTATATAAATTTCAACAAACATTAAAATAATGCAGTCTGCATCCGTGAAATTTTTAATAACAACCAAATTAAATCAAATGTACGAATAATACATTATTTATTATAATAAATTATTTATAATTATAATAATAATTATATTATATTAATTTATATAAAAAAGTGCATTAGTATATTGTATAAATTAATAATTAATAAAATAATGAATTTGATTAAAATAAAAATTTAGTAGTTTATCTCAAAATAATCCGATCAATTGCGTAAATAGTGATCAAAACCCCGATCTTGCAATGGATCTTGGAACTCTAGAAATTTAGATCGTAAATCATAATAGTTTGTATCGTAATAATTAATATCGTATAGTGCATTAAAAAATATTATACACAAATAAATAGTTTTTAAAAATCATTTGTAATAGCTGGAGGCTGTACCTGGCCAGTCGAGTAATCAAGCGACTTATTGATAATAATGATTTAATAAAATAGGAGCTTAATTTATATGTAAAAAAAAATAACCGACTAAGTGAATACCGTACGTTGACGCGTTCTCAATTTTGAGCTTTTTAATTTCCAAAAACGTACGAACAAGTGGAACCTTGAAAGAGTGGAACCTTGAATTTCAAATGTAATCTCAAACGATTGATAGTTCCAATGGCAACATTGGAAATATAATCATAGTTTAGCTGGTGAACATACACTAAAATGAAAGATGGGTGTAGGGTATTTATTTCGGAAAAAAAAAAATTGTTCCGGAAATAAATTTTTAAAACGTTCTTTTTAGAGCTTTATTCAAAAAATAAAGTTCCTTACGCTTTTATAACTTTTTGAAAACCCAAAAAAATTAAAAGTCCTCATTTCTAGAGACCCCGTAGCCGGATCGACATAATTTAAAAATATAACCACCGGTTTATTAGTAGAACCTAAATACAGCAATAGAAATTGAAAATGCTCGACTCATAAGCCCACCCCAAAATTAGCCCTCAAAATTATTGTACCACTTTTTGAGACTTTCCTTAAATTTTTCCCCCTTTTTCGTGTCTTAGAAAACAAAATGTCAAAAAACAATTGAACTTTACGCCAATATCGTTTCATTCGGACCTCTGATAAAAATAATTTTGATTAAACGCTCCGTTATTTGTTTAAAAATTTTATTTTTATTAGATTAAAAATTTTTAGCAAATTTCTTTTTTAAACAATTACAATTGGCTACCTTAATCTATTTTGTTAAATTTTGCGTATAAATAGACCTACTTAACGGTATTTGCGAAGTATATATTAATGATAATCATTAACTCTTAATTTGTTAAAATGTCACACTATTGTGTTCATTCATATTATCAGCTTTTGATATTAACATAAAGCTTTAATACAAAAAGTAACCAACCACTCAACATTTCATTAAATAAAATATGATAATATCTCAGCATTTTGTTAAACAAATCATAATATGTATAATAATTTAAATATGACGTCTTTAGCTTTAACATTCCTTTGATTGTACGAAAAAGTAAAAGTTTTTTCGCAATTATGAGTTTAAATAAAAGTTTACGCAAAAAGTAAAGAAAATTTAATTATGGTATACAGTTCAAAGCATTTCTGGAACATAAAACATATGATTTTAAAGTAAACTATACATATTCTAATCAAAATTATATTGAAAATTAATATATGTTAAATAGCTCTGGCTTTCATTTGCTCTCATTTAAAATTTTATTTCTAATTTAACCAAATTTTTAAAACGATGAATAACACCTTTAATTGATATCCATATAAAGTAAGTAAATCATTACCATTTACAACTTAATCTTAATCTATTTTACTGTATGTTATAGTGTAATTTACATTTATATAATGTGAATTAGCAAGAACCTTTAACTGTTTTTAAATAATAAATATATGGTATATATTATAATGAATCATACAATAATAATTTTAATTTCTATTTAAAAGTTTACTTTCGCTTAAAAGTATTACTCCGTCCGTCTTTCTAGCAAAGCTTATTCATTACTCCGGGCAATATTATAACATACCAGCCGAAGACAACACATGCGGAGTGAGCGATTTATGTGTATGCGATAATTTGCAAGCTCCCAATTATCGCTTTTAAATAATCGTTTATATGAAAACCAAGATGTTTGAAATTATTTCTGAACTCACTCTCACTGCGCTCACTCTCAGCGTTTCCAAGGGCTTAAAGTCTTAATGAAGATAAAACCCCAGTTCAGTTATGCGTTATAAATAAGGTTTTATTCGATTTATTTTCATTCTAAATAAGTTACTTTAAAGACGATGACCCAAAACTTACGACGCTTCTAGCGTCGCTTTGAAATGACGCTAGAGTGTAGAATTTTTACATTTGCTTGCTTTGATATTAAGTTCTCTTTTTTCAAATATTTTTTTAATATTAAAAAACTTTAAGTTTATTTTGTAATTTATTCAATTCGAAAGATACACATTTAAAAAATTCCTGAAAGATACCAAATGCGAGGGTCTTTCTTTTGCATGGAATGCGACGCTAGAACGACGCTAGAGCAACGAATTAAGAATTTAGAATCAAGAAAATGATAGTAAAATTATAATTTAATTAAAAATATAATCTAACTGATTATATTTTTAAATATCCCAAAGTAACAGTTAATTTTTGGTACACTTTGTGCCAAAATTACGACGATGATCAAAGTCACAAACTTAAAAACTTTTTTAAAGCGTCAATCAGAAATTCGAAAAATTTTTGATTGTCAAAATTTTGTGAAGTTCAACCCAATTCCGCAATAATTTTATTGCTACTGTAAAAATCGTGAAAAGATGATCGTCAAATTGTTGACATTTCAGAAAAGTGCAAATGTTTAAAGCTGTGAGCTGGCGGAGGACCTTTTCGACAAATTGATTATTAGAATTACGCTTGCATTGAAGACTGACTCAAAATAAAAACGTTGAATTTTCAACAACGAAAGTTTCAGTCCAGCGTTATAGAATTATTTTGACTGATTTAAACTGCGTAAACTGCGAAGATTAATTTAATTATACAAAATTTCCTTAATTTTGTAAATAAAAAAGTTTTTCTAAAATTACAATGATTTTGCCCCTAGTTTAAAAAACCCCTTGCAACTTAGTTTCATTTTTATTTATAGAAAAAAGTTCAAAACAAATTAAACTGTTTGTCTTCTTCTCTTTTTAAATACTTTAAAACTCATTATATATTTTATGAGTTTTAAAAAAAAGTTTTTCACCTTTCACTTAACAAAAAAAAATTATTCAGAAAAAAAACAAACACACTTTTTTTTAAATTAAGAAACTTTTGGATAAAGAAATTTTTATTTAATTTCCGGCGAGTTCGAGATTCAAATAAAAGTTTTCAATGCAGACAACAGAACTCATAAAATTCATTTTTGAATTTAAAAATATAAAAATTAATATTTTTTAATAACTTTTTTTTTTAAAAACAAAATAAATAGAGAAAAAATATTGATTACTAACTTTAAATTCAAGGGTAACTATCAAATTCACTGAACCTTACAATAAAAGTTGCTAAAAAGAAATCATCAAAACGTTTTGAAACAACTTTAAAAAAAAAACAAAAATTTAATTCTTTGGTAACTTTCTTAAATTTGGAAATTTCATCTTTTTAGCAATTTTCAATATGAATGTTGCGGATAATATTCATAATCAAAATTTTAGTTTGCTAATATTTTGCGTGCCTCTCTCCCATTTGTGCTAATGGCATTATTGAAATTGTAATTTTGATATTAAACCAAAATTATTGGAGAGTTCACTGTGTAAACACTAGTTATGCTTAACTGACGCCAGCAGAGGTGGAAAGGAAAAGAAAATTTAAAGCATTTTCTTTGCAGATATCCGGCTGTAAGCAGAGTCAGTCTTCTTCTACAATCTTAAAGAGCTAAACACGAAATCAAAGAACTGATTTCGTATCTGAACTCTCCGGATTGAATGTGAAACCGAAATAAAAACCCAGATCACATAAGGGAATGCAGGGTCGTGAAGATTATCACCTTACCTACCTACTTAACTGATTACACATAATTACACTTAAAACATAACTGCAGTTGAATCAAAATGTCACAATCTAGTGCTAATTGAGGCCTTCATGCAAACGATACGTAAGGGTCACCATTTTATCTACCTACTTACCTTGGCTTAACTGATTTGCACAAATAAAGGGTTATCAGCGACCACTCTGTTAGGATTTTATAACAGTCATAGATATGGAAGACGGAGAGGCAAAGTCAAAAATTATTTTCGAGCGAGACAATGGGCTATCTGAAAAGCATTCCACAATATGAGCTACTTTATGGCGCAGGAAAATTTGGTTTGGTAACATTAAACAACATAATGAAGTTACACACAGGTATTTATCAATAAAAACCTGATAATTATACGCGAAATATTGTGGTTGGAAACGAACTTTATAAAGAAATATGAATATTAATCGAAAACTTGAAGAAGAAAAAAAAAATAAAATGGAACTATGTCTTCAGACGCCTAAAAACCTCATCGGCACATCCGACATTTTACCGTTAATTCACATCCGCCATATAACAACATCAGCGACACATCCGACATTCTACACTTAAGGTAGAAGAAATAGGAGAAGATCTGCAAGACATGCAGAAGGAGCGTCCAATCGGATATGAAAGTTGAGAGAAATCTTAAGAAGCAAATAACTGCAAAAAGGTCAACTACAAAGACTTTTACAGACGTCAATTGTTGTCTAAGGGTTTAAAAAAATTCTATCTTTTAACGAAGATCGAACTCAGATCTGTGTAGACCCGAAGTCCATAAAATTCTTATGAATTTATGGTCAGATTTCTAATATTAATGTAGCACTAACTTACAGACTGACGCCCTATGCCCCACCAAGGGTTCTAGGATCCAGTAAGTAAGTAACATACAGAATGAAAAATAAACTTTTAGACACAGGCACATTAATTTAAAAGTATATAATAAGGGAAGAAACAACCTTTTTCTATGAAATATCTAAAAATTATACAAAATAACCGGTATTTTAATGTTTAATATTATAAAAATATATAATTATATATAACAACCGGAACGAGATTTATTCAAATTCAAAGAAATTGTTCGGATATATTTTTAACAATAGATGAAAAACTTTTTAACTTGATTAGGTCAAAATAAATTGTGTGATTTTCTTTAAAATAAAATTTACATTGTATATAGTTTGCCTTGATTTATTCTTTTCAAAATTAAAGAAAAACGTTTTACAAAAACAATTTAACGCGTGTCAATTTTATTTAAAGTATCATTTGTTTCCATTTAAAGCCGTATTTACAGTAATAAATTAAGTAGGTGACACGTTACGAATCAATTAGCTGTTTGTTGCTCTGCCCTCGAAACCGTAGAGCATTGCAATTCAGTTAATAATTATAATTAGAACGCTTGTTAATTAAAAGTTCTGCGAAAGAACACCTTTATTATTATTATATTATACAAATAATATTTAAATTTTGTATTTTATTTTAATATTTTTTAATTTGTGCAAATCATTCAAAATTTTAAGAGAAATTTCCCTTTAGTTTCAGCAGATTGTTAAAAACCAAAAATTGTTAGTCCGTCACACCGGATTTCGCACCGTTTATGGAAAGTAAAATAAAATTTTAATCTTAGATAGGAAAGAGTATAAATTCTATGAACAGTACATCCCCTGGAAGAGCTTTCCTTTAAAATGACTTTTCGTTCTACCCTAGTCGTTTAAGTTAGAAAACTTCTTACATTCAAATGGTTGTAGCTCAACTGTTATTAGACATTTTTTTTCAATTTCAAAATATATTCTACTAAAAATTTTTAACAACTTGCACTTCTTTAATTTATATAAGGTCCGTAAAGTACAAGATCTCTAACTCCCCAGTTAAGATTCTATTAAATGCCTACCAATTATTCAGCAAGCCATATCTGTTAAAAATTATAGTCCAATGGCAGGCAATGGGTTAATATATATGTGCAGTGAATTACAAGAGATCATAGTTCATATGATAATTGCCAAATTTTAAGCATCTGGAACCTAGATATCTATGAGTATATCCAAGATCAAATAATTACACACTTACACAAGAGAACTGCCATAATTCGAAAGCATATAATTATAATATAAAATTGCTTAACTATTGCTTCAAAACATTTAGTTGTACATACTGACTTGTTTTTAGTTTCCCTTTTGTCTTATGTGTTGTATAACCTGTTAATTGCTAATAAGAATTTTAATTTTTAAAATTATAATATATTCCAATATATTTATTGTTGATTTAATTTAATGTTTCTATAAACCTTAGAAAATCACTATATTATTAAGGTTAGAATGTAATAATTATATAATACATTAAATATATTATATTGTTGTATATTGTTTAATTAAATTTAATGTTGCAATTATACTTTCTTAAATTTAAAATTTAAATTTTGAATACCTACTTCTCAGAACTTTTAATAATTGCTTTACTTTAATTTATTCTTAATTTTAGAGTTCAAGGTTGCAGATAATTTTCGCATATTTTAGAATAAACATAGAATCCCAACGAATAATAATTATATCTCGGACACAAAATCAGTGAGCGGCTTCTATTAGTAATTTTATACAATTTTTATACCCGTATGACTATAAGTCAAAAGTTTATACTAAATTTGCCATTACGTTTATGACGCAGAGAAGGAGAGAGATTAACAGCTTCCAACTCTTAACAGCTTATATCTTGTATCGGCTTTCCTATATTTACATCTGAGTAATATTGCCGAACTTTAAAATACATATAGTTTTTTAGGGTACCACAATGTTTCAGATCATCCTATTTCAGCATTGAAAGCTTATAGCGTTGCGCTGAAAGCGTTGAAAAGTTTATAGGCTCTAGGTATAAAAGTCGGAAAATCATGGCAAAAGATTTGACAAGTCCAAAAACTTTTATATTGGGATGATGATTCCAAGTTTCTGATTTAGGAAGGCCGTTTTTAAATTCTTACAATAAATTCAAGAGTACAATTAATTTATAAATTTTACAGCAATTTAGTTTGAGTTTATTACTCTACGAATAACCTAATTTTTTTTTATTTGAAAAATTGTTTGCATGTGTTCGAACGTACCCGAATACTTCTTCGTCTTTAAATCGAAAGTATTTTTTTTAATTCTTTTCCACTCCTTTAAGGAGAATAGGGCATTCTCAAAGTTATTTAGAGTACCAACTTCAGTTTTTTTAATCGTTAAATTCACTAAGCCGTTATTAGTAATCAAGCCGTTGCTAGCTGAAGCTAAATTTTGTGCGCCAACTTTTATCTTACACAAGAGTTATAAGTTATATAGAGTTTTACGATATAATTTAGTATATTACGATATAATTATACAATTTTAAGATATTTTCTTTTATTAGAAGTGATCTGATCGGGGTTTGATCCCGAGACCTTCCAATTGAAAGTTTAGTGTCTCAATCAATATACTATTGGTCAGATTAGTATCGTACGTATAGAAATTAAAAACGACAACAGTGTTAATTTCGAATACAACTCTTTAAGATTCATTAATTATAATTGATGTTAATGACAAGCGTTGTAACGGTATAATTTACTTTCGGTAATTTTTCGCCAGAGGCCAAATTATAAAATTTATATTGCTTTAACAATTGTTTTGAATTTGTTTAAAGCTAATCGTCATTAACTGGTATGCATTATATGCTACTAGTATATATGTACAAATTATTCAAGGTAATTAACTCATTCAATAATATATATCTTTCCTTTTTCCTCTCACTGGAAAATGCATTATTTTAGAATTTGAATTTAACTTCTTTAAATAAATAAATAATTTGAATAATTACGTATATAATGCAATTTTTAATAAATTAAAAGTTTTTAAAAAAAAAATATTATACCCCCTTAATAAACGAGTTTTATTACATGCACACTTAATTATTTTCTTATCATTAGTTATCTTTTACTTTTTCTGCGATAGTTAGTTAGTAATAGTGTTTAAACACTTATTATAATTTAAAGCACACAGTTTAAATATTTAACAAATATGCTGTTGATTTGGAGCCGGTTTACACCGATTGTATACAAACCGGTTATTAAATTTTTTTTAAATAGCTTAGCAAACTTAAACCGGTTATTAAATAGGAATTTTATTTAAATTTTTCAAATAACTTAGTTTTAAAGTATTTGAAACTTTGCTGTAATTTTGCTGAGGGCTGTAAGATGTAGTTTACATATTCAGTTAAGTATTTCTTAAGTATGATGATTGTGTTGAGTAATTAGTGATTTAGAAATTTACTTATACGCTTCATTACAAAAAATAATTAGACCAATTTAAAATTATTTTTAACTAACTTTAAAGATTGAAGTCACATAACGCAACCAAAATGTTTTGTAAATTGCAACAATTCTTAGAGTTCCTAGACAGAAACAGAAGGTCTTCGGGTGGTTGCTATACTATGTGTTAAACATTAAACTGGAAAAACTTATATGATCGTCTTGTATAGCTTTTTAAAAGTGTGTCTCTAATTATTAGGGTATAAGATGCTATAGAAATTTTTGAATTTTGTTTGTGTATATTATGTTTTCAACGAATCTTTGTATTACGATGTTGATATTATACTAAACTAGAAGTAGAAAGGCAACGTACATTCGAAAATTTGGGTATTCCTCAATTCATTTGCTTTTAGCTAATTATGCCTAAAGAGGAGCTCACCAGGACTAACAAGCTCAGCTACACAAAAAATTTGAAGTTTCAAATTAAAATTACGGTTTTCATGTTGTTTTTTTTCGAGGAAGTCACCTTACTTTAATTTTATTTTAATATTAGTAACTTCCGATGGAGGAGACACAATATCTCGATTTTTAAAATCTTGTAAATCAAAATTTAGAATATCGAAATTTTTTATTTTCAAAAATCACGTAAAATTCCGTTTTTTTTTTAATTATAAAGTATAGATGTGTTAAGCTCTCTATTTTTTTTATTTTAGTTTTAGATGCAAAATCTAGCTTCAATAATTAAATCAGTGTGGACTCGGGCCGCAAGCTCCTGATATAAAACTTAATTATTTCTAGCAACACCCATTTTCAACATCCATTTGAAATATTGAACAGCCAATGTGGACTACAAAATCAGCATATTACATTTTTCCAGAATATTTATATAATTTGAAAGATTTATATAATTTGCAAAAGGAATTTTAGGGATGAGTTCATATCTCCAACCCATTTTAAAAAAAACTATTATAAGATATTGATTTTCTCGATTTTTATTTACAATATTTTAAAAACTGAGATACCCTATCTGAACCCTTCTAATTACATGTAATAAAATGAAAACTTATTACAATACATTCACAACCTAAATATTCTTCCAATTTCATCAACATATATATATATAATATATATTTTCATATTAATATATGACCCAGTTATTGCATGAAACAAAATTCTAATCTTTTATCTAAAATTGTAAACTTAAGTATCGCTACTTTTATCTTTAGTAGAATTTAATTTTAAAAGCCAACCTTTAATAGAATGCATTTTACGTTATATTTTAAATCTTAAATTAGACAGAGGTGGATTCAGAGATTTTACTCAACAAATTTGGATATTATCGAATTCGTATTTATTGCAAACTATTTAACTGTTTGTAAACTTAAATTAAACATGGAAATATAATATAACTCTTAATGAATTCGCACCCAATTACTTAGTGAGACTGTACTGAATTCCAGATCCTATCATGTGAACAATTTCTGAAATTTTAATCACAACAGACTCTTTACTATGAATAAAGAGATACTTAAATCTATCAAGACATATTTCTATTATAAGATATATAATATCTTTATTTTTACTTGTACGAGTATATCTGTAAGTTATGACATATCAATTTGTGAATTTTTTAAATTTTTCTTAAGTAATAAATGTGAGTCCAACAATAAAAGGTTGTAGTTGAAGCTACTCAAAAAACACATGAAATATATAAATTTTACTGGGATGCGAACCTTGATCCCTGGAATGATTCATTAGGACTTTAACTTTGTACTGTATCATCCAGTTATTAAGACTTTACATAACTAAAATAAAATTAGAAATTTAATTGAAAACGACAATTTTTAAAGATTAACTTTAAATAAATCTGGTAAAACCACAAAGACTGAATAATGAGAACTGAGGCATTTAGAGAAATAGAAGAATTGGCAATTAATTCATTCAATATTCAAGCAAGATCAACTTAATTAAAATGAAATTAAAGTAAAATTTTATCTAATTTGTAGTAGTAAGTACTTATATAGTAGCAAATTAAAATTTAAATATAAAAAAACATCAACTTGTTTTTTTTTCAGATCTAAGAACACACAGTAAACTCTTCTAAACAATCAAATAATTATACAATTTTTATATTTTCACACAAGTTCTAAGTTTTTTTTATATAATATTCGTAATTCGTAATTCGTAAATTATATGAAAAAAATATACTTTAATATTAATCAAAATTATAAATAAGAACACGTGCTTTCAAAATTAAAAGTTAATTCCTGTATGGCATCGAAGCATAAAAATGTTCAGATTAAAGATAAAAAAATTTTAACAATTGTTCAAATCACAAAAAAAATCTATAGAGAATCTGTTGTTTTTTTTTTAGTTCTATATTTAATGTCTAAATTACATACTCCTAGTCCTGAATAAAAAATAAAAAAACTTCCTAGAATGGAGTAATTAAAAATTATTATGTTCTTAAAGGCATAATCATATTAAAAAACTAGAACTTAAGAGTTTAGGCCAATTTGCTTGTAATTGATTTAATTGATGTAATCAAAAATTTTAAAATTTTAAAGATTACAAACATAATAGGTTTTGGCTCATACAAGTATAATAATATTTATATACATATACATATAAATTTATATATATATATATATATATATATATTAGAATAATTTCATTGAATAGGAATGTAACTCTAAATTTAATAAAGTATTTTAGTTAGACGAATTATTTCTTTTGATTTGGTTGGATGTGAAACTTTTATGAACTTTCGGATGAAATAATATTATTTTTATTAATTTTTAAAATAATATGTTAAATAATTAACAATTTAATAGATATCAAATTGTAAATACACATATGAACTTATTCCTGTATTTCATTTGCCCGTAGTATCATTGGCTTTATCTGTATTTCTTGATCATTGAACTTGATCAAGCTTATTTCATTTGCTTGTATTTTGAAAAAGTATGGATTTATACGTCATTTACAGAATTATTATATATTATATATATATATATGTATATGTAAGATTCTAAGTTTAGAGATATTTCAGAGTGGTTTACAAAATTAGGCTTTCGATGAGTTATATTCTGAGTTAAAAATTTCATATTTATTGATTTATTGATATTCAAAAATCAGAATTCTTAAAATATGTTATAGTTTTTAATTTCGATTTATAAGATATAAATGTTATTAATTTCTATACAGAGCCGGCCAATATATTGAAATGGTATGTATGCGTATAAGCTTTATAACGCTGAGCATAACTATTAGGAAGATTAAAACATTCAAAGAAGCAGTCCATTATAATGATTTTGAGTTCAATGAAAAACATCAGGTTTTTTTAATAACAGAATCCATGCAAATTTCAACCTATTCAAAAACCTCAATTTCTAATAAATTTTTAGTCCATAGTTCCATATATTCAAAGCAATTTATTTTAATTTTTTTATCTTATTAGTAAAAGAGATTCTAAGCAATTCTAAGCAGTAAGGTTGTAATTTATCTTGTGAATTAGTTTTTTTTATTAAAATAAAATTGTAAATAGTTATAAGTGTTAATTTATATAAAAAAAATTCTTAATTTAAATTAATTTTTTTGGATTGTATGTAAACAAACAAACCTTCCTATGCAATTTCTTATGTGAAATAATTATTTTAATCAAGTTTGATACATACGAAAATTTTGGCAGAAATTAAGACCCCATACGAAAATATTTGCTGAAATTAATTACTTGTTAGGTTTTCTTTAATATTATTTAATATTAAGTCATTTTAAAGTACATGAAGGAAAATAAAGGACATTTTAAAGTACAATAATAAATAAAGTACGACGCTCGAAAATAAAGTACAGTACTTTGAAATAAAGCACGAATGGTCACCGTATGTACATTACCTACTAAAATAGATTGTAATATATTATCCCTAAAAGTATGCAATTATATTGGTTAAAAACAAGTTGGTATACGATATTTACAGCCCATAAACACTTAATAGTTTTAGAAAAAAATTGATATATTCAAGACCATAATCATGTCCCCCTATTATATCATTAGAACAGACGGGCTACATGTAAGGTCATAGAATATAACTTAATTCCTTTCATATATCCTGTTATTATCAATAGACTTATTACATCCAATGTTTTAAATAAATTAATTCTCAGAAATAGAATTTTTTCAATTTAGTACAGCAAATTCTAAAAACTTAAAATAATTAATTAATTTATATATGTATATACAAGATAACAGGATATAAAATTATTGTGAGAACAATATTTAAGAGTTTCATGTAAATTAAGAACTTCAATAATTATATAAAATACTCCAGTATAATTATATAAAATGAAATTCTAAATTAGAAGGAACTTCGGATATCTAAATCAGTCTAGTTGTCCTAAGTACATAGTTTCAGAAATTCAAAGATATTTTCTTAAAAAAAAGTTTTCAAAAGCTCTTAATTTTATAGATAGGGGCTACCCCCATTTATTGAATTTTAATAAACAAATTCAAAAACATTTCATTCTAAACAGTATAATAAGTTTTTAAAGGGTTAATATTTTAAATAGTTATTAGTACATAGTAATTTGGGTTGGGTACTTAGCCCCAAATCACAAAATCCCAAAACTTTTTGATCTTATTACAAAATCCCAAATTGCAAAATTTTATTCAGGTTGTGTACAAATAACCAAAAAAGCAATTTCTATTCCAAAATACCATTTACATACTTTCATAATTCTAAAAAACAAAATTTATACTACAAAAAAAAAATTCCACACAAACAGTTTCCTGGGTATTACTCAAACAATCCATCCTAACTCATGTGTATATATTCTGGAAAAATCGTCTAATCCTCATTTTGTAACCAATTATAAAATCCCTTCTTATAATTTTTTACATGCGTATATTTCAACAAATAAAAATTTAAAAATAGTGGGGGTTGCCGCTCTCAAGCCCCCGCCAAACAAATTATTGAAACCCTGCTTTTGAATGAAACTTTAAAATCCCTTCTAGTTAAAAATCTCACGCATAGATATGTATAAATATTCTGAAAAAAGCGTATAATCCAAACTTTAATATTTTGATTTATAATTTAAATATGAAGAATTATAGAATGTTTTTTTTTTTATTTTAGAAATTGGTGAATTTAGGGCTTAGTTGGAATCAACAATTTAAACTTTTAGGTTGAAAATTTCTAATTTTGGGATTTTGTGATTTTGAAATTTGGGATCTTGAAATTTTGTTACGTTGGGATTTCGTAATTTGGGAACTTGTAATTTTGGGATTTTATTACTTTATATGTGATTATGATTATTACTTATATTATGATTATTACTTTTATGTGATTTGGGATTTGAGACGTTCTCTTGTAATTTACATGTATACCAGAACAAAACATTTTGTTTTGCAAATTTTATATATATTGCAATTAATTTTAGATTAAAATAATTGTAATATACAAAAATTTTTTTTTAATTATCTGTTATTAAATTACAAATAATAGCATATAATCATCTTATCAAAAAAAAAAATTATCAAAACAAATCAAAAAAAGCAATTACTGTTATATTACTACATACTTTTATATATATATATATATCTGACATTGTAAAAAGAAAATTAATTAAAATAGTAAAATATTTCCCATATTTTTCAACAAAAAAAATTTAATTAATTTCAAATTAAATTTATTAAAAATTCATTATTAAACAAAATACATATATATAACTATATAAGTATTAGAAAAATATACATATATTTCACATGAAGATTATTTAAATATCAAAACTGATTAGTGATTATATTATTGCGAAAATTAATTTTTAACATACAATTTCCGGTAGATTTTAATTCAAATCTGATGTCATGTAAATTGTAAAAACGCACAAATATAATAATTTGAGATTGTTGCATACCTTTTATCTTTCATTTATGTTAAAATACAATTTAAAAATGTGAAGGCCACCATATTTTAATTTCATTTATTTCAATATCAACTTTTTAATAATTTTAGAAAATAATAGAATCACTAATCAGTTCTAAGAACTGAAAATATATTAAAAATTTACAATCTAACATATAATTTTTAATTAATACTATATATTATATATATAAATATAGGTATTAAATATAGATTAAATTTAATTTTGACCTTAACTTTTGTAGCAGTTAGGGAACTTATATTGATTATATACTTATATTTATTTTTCAAAAAATTTTTATTAATATTTATTTTTCAGGAATTCAAACTGTGTACTTACAAGACTTCTCATACCTAGGATCATATGGTAAATATATTAGTATTTTTTTTTTATTTGTTTTATTATTTTAATAATCGATTATGTACATACAAACTACAGACTTCAGTCTCTATAGGCTCTTTGTTATGATTGGTTACAAGAAAAATATAATGTATAGTCAAAAGGTATTGGTAGTGCAGTAGGTTAGGGTACGAATCACAATGTTTTAATTGGAAGTGAAATTATTAAAAAATTTAATTCATTTGATGACCATATAAATTTGTACATACATATATAAAATATAAATTAATTATTATTTATTTAGAATAATTTATAAATTAATAATATTTCATAAAGAAAGAGAAAGTTGAGAATGCTCTTATCATATTGTGTATGGTAGGAAATTAATTAGATAAAAGGTAATAAATTTTAGTCGAATTTTATGGCAGATGGACGGACACACATAATTAGATCGATTTATTTTTTATTTTTAATCCAATCCATACACTGGAGTCTTTAAAATTAATGGGAACTTTAGTGTACCCTTTGACTTACGTTCATAATATTTAATTAATTTATGTACATAAATTATATAGTCAATATTTAATATTTACATTTCGTTTTATTTCATTTAAAAAATTAATTAAAAAATTTTTTTCAGGACCTGATCATTGGGGAGAACAGTTTACAGCATGCAGTGGAAAACAACAAAGCCCAATAAATATTGATTTAGTTAAAGCAAAAAATTATTCATTTCCACCATTACAAATTAAGGGTTTTAATGAAGTGCCAAAATCGGCCGTTCTACAGAATAATGGTCATACAGGTAAATATTTATTTTTTTTTTATTTAAAAATTTTTTTTATAAATTAATATCATATATAATATGTACATACATATGTTAGTTTAATTTTTATATTTAAATTATAGTTATTGTAACAATGGATTTTCAGGAGCATCCTACGATAACTGGTGGTCCCTTAAATGATACCTATCAATTAGCACAAGTAAATAAAGACAATAAAAATTGTATTAAAAAAAAAAAACTAATAAAAATTATTATAATTTTTTAGTTTCATTTTCATTGGGGTGATGATGATGGTCGCGGCAGTGAAGATTTAATAAATAATCATAGTTTTCCAGTTGAATTACATATGGTATTTTTTAATAGAAAATACAATGAATTTAGTAATGCTGTAAAACATATAGATGGTGTAGTTGTTTTAGCATATTTTTTTAAGGTACATTTCAAATATATAAAATTATTTTAATTTATAAAAGAAAATTTTAAAAATTCGCTTTAAGATCTGCTAGAAAAGATATATATGTAATTTAATAATTATTAATTAATAATATCGAAAAATATTAGATATATTTAAAACAGTTATTTATCCGATAACGCACATAACGAAAAATCATCTTTTTCATATAATATTATAATCAAACAAATTGATATTATTTTACTCTCCACAATTGAAATAATTTCTATACTATAAAACATAATTAATTTTTTTAATTATTTTTCTTTAACAGATTTCCAATGAAACAAATTTGGCATATGTTGGCTTATCACTTTTGTTAGAACGAATTGTTAAACCAAATCAACCAGTAAAATATTCTTACATACCAAAGTTACAATACTTAGTTAGTCATAATTTTATTAATTACTTTACATATACTGGATCTTTAACAACTCCTCCTTGTTCTGAGGTGGTAACATGGATTGATTTTGAAACTCCGATTCCAATAACATCTGAGCAAGTAAGTACTTTTATATTTGTATACTATATATTTTTAAATTTATATAATACATATAGCAAAACTTTAATTTAATATTTTTTAGATAAAAAATTTCCGAAATTTGCGTACCCATGAAAATCAACTATTAACTCATAATTATCGACCAATTCAACCACTCAATGGAAGAGTTGTTTACCGTAATGTGCCTCAAAATCAGGAAAAGGAAACTAATCAGATACCTTCATATGGCCGAAGTTTTGAAAGCAATGAAAATAATGAAAGTGGTGAAAGTAGTGAAAATGAAATTGTGGCAGTGAAGAAAAAACCTAAAAAAAATTCTAGTAATAAAGTAAACTTAGAATATATAATATTATTTATGGAACTAGCTCTTCTTAACTATGTGAATACACTATGATTTTCTTATATTTATTATGTTAAATTAATTAATTTTGTTATAATTTAAAATTTTATGCCATTGTACTGTGCACTCTAAATTTTCATTAGAATTTCATAATTTTATTTTTTTATTTTATTACATTTATAAGATTTATATTAGTTATATAAAAAACAAAATAATAAATAAAAAGATCTTAAATTGTATTATATTAAATAATATTTTAATTAACTATAATTAAATTCATATATTTACAAATTATATTTTTTTAGTAAAAGAATTTCTGGTAAATATATTTTTAAAAACTTTTCTGTCACCATAAGTTCATGTTTTGGTTTTAAAACTGTTTTTTCTAAATCGAAATTAGTTTTAGAAAATTTTATTGAACTTTTGTCACTAGAAAATTCCAGATTAAAATATTTCAAGTCTTCTATTACATCTTCTGATGAAGTGTAGTATAAAATTTCTCTAATAAATGTTATTGGAACGCTCAACTGCTTACTATTATATGCATGGGAGAATTGTAATAATATTGCTCTTAAATGAATAAAAAATTATTATATGAAAGTTCGTTCACAATTATTTAAATTAAGTACCTTCTTATGTTTTGGAATTTTAGAGAGCCAATAGCACACAATATATGATTTAATTTGTGAATTATTTTAATGGATCTAAAGAAATTACCCCTAAAATATTCTAATGATGCTGATTTTGACAAGCTAAATGTTTTATGTTTCCTAAGAAATTAATAAAACTATATTTAATATGGCTTATATATGAATCTAGATAAATCTTTAACCTGATATCTGATTTTACATTAATACTTCTACTTAAAGCTTCAGTTTTTCCCAAATTAAATAACTGATATAATGATTCTATTAATATCCTATTTTTTTCTTCCATTATTGAAAAATTGTGATTCTTGTCATTATCTAATTCATCGTAACAACACAGAACTTTCTTAAGACATTCTTGTAAATGTTGTTCACAAATTGTTGGATCAAAATTATCAATTGATTCTTCCGTTAATCTGCATTTGATATTAAAAATATATATAGATAACGTAATATTAAATAAAATTATGTATATGTACTTCTAATAATACTGACCTATACCTGCTGTATGCTAAAAACATTATAATTGGTTCAAGAAGTCTTATAGAATGTTTATAATCAAAATTTTGAATAACTATTTCTTGTCTAACGCATCTCAATCGATCAAAAATGAAATCATATACATAATGGTAAGGTTTCCTTTTATCCATAATTACACTATAAATAATTTATTAAAAAATATATTGAAGTTTAAAAATAAATTACATTATTTTTTAATTGTATCGAAATTTTTTTTAAAAGATTATACTTACTCTTGTAATAAATAGTTGACAGTCTTTTCTAGGGCTGGCGATGTTCTTAAATCACATTTCTTAGGTGATTTCAATCCTGCAGCAGATCTGGAGAAGCATTTAATGGGTTTGTAAGGAGCTCCATTCATAATTTCAAAGAAATGCAATAGTCGTTCTTTAGTTCTCCTTAAAAATGAACAATGATTTTTATTAAAGTTTCTATATTTTGTTACCTTCTACTACATATTCACTTCAGAAGTAGGACACATTTCATTGCACGTTCCCTGGACAAAATTAGCCATATTCAAATCTATTTATAATAAATAATATTGAAAAAAGATAAATAAGTTTTTGTTTATTTTATTTTTGACTTTTAATATTTTTTTATTTTTTTGACAACTGAACGAAAACCCAATAAACCTTTAATCACATAAACCTAAGGGTGGACTTCCTCTTATGAAACTTATCGCTTTTTTTATTTTAATTGTTTACTATAATTTTTAAAAATTTTATTTCTCTATCATCAATAAGCAAAAATTGTAAGTAGTTATATTTAAAACTAATTTATTAAGTGTTGATTTAACAACTTCTAACCCCTAATTTTGTTAGAAATCAATAAAATCAAACATAAAAATAAATTATAAAATTTTTGCCTCTCAAAAAGTGTTGAATTTATTTTCAATACAAAATATTAAAAACCTGGCAGCTCTAATTTGATAAAGTTAAAAAAAAATGCATTTCTAATTAAAAAGTGCAAAAGTGTTGCTGAGATTTATTTATTTTATTTGTTTTCATTTTATAAAAAAAAAATTAAATTTTTAGATAAATAAAAATTATACTAATTCACTCAGTCTTTGTTTTTAAAAAATTAGTTTTTTATTAAATAAAACAAAATGAATATTCTTGATTTACCTGATTCGGTATTGGAACAAGTTCTTGAATACTTAAGTTACGATGAAATTGCTCGTAATAGATTGGTACATATTAAAACTAAATTTATATATAGAAAAATATTAATTAGGAAAATAAAAATGAATTATTTTATAGGTATGTAAAAGATTTGATAAAGTTTGTAAAGTGTTATTAAATCGAGGATTTAGTAAGATGATTAAACGTCATAGTGTGAACCTGAAAAGAATTAAATCTCTTTTACCTAGAAGAGAATCGGAAAGAAGGTAAAATAATATAATAGAAAAATAATCAAAAGTATAAGTTTTTTAAATGTATAATTTTTTAATTGCAAAGAGATCATCCAATGGCACAACATGCAAATATTTTAAGTTGCATCGAAACAAGAATTGCAATGTTATCCCTGACTTACACAAAGTATATTAAATTTGATTTAGAATTTTTGTCTTAAAGTAAATAAATGTATATATTTTTCAGATACATGGAATTAAATTTATGTTGCTTTATACCCGGAAAAGTTATTGATGAAGTGAATCGTATTTTACGCCTAATAGAAACAACAAATAAACCCTTAAGAGCCCATGAAGTTTTACAAGAGCTTCGTGATATTTCATCAATGGCAATTGAACATTTCGATGAAAAAATTGCTCGAGCATTAAAAAAATGCTTTATGGAACTAACATCTCAAAAATATAATTCCCCATCTAATTCTACAGTTTCAAAAGTAAATTGTGAAGCAAATAAAAATAATCCTCAGCTTATTTTAGGAGTATTGTGTGTTGAAGATCATTTTAAACCAAGAGAACCTGTTATTGTTGCCACACCGCAAAATACAATGCACCGAACTTGTGGAACAACATATAAATGTGTTGAAAATTCGAATAAATTGCAGAAATTAGCTCAAAAATATAAATTAGCTATTAAAAAGGTTAATATAAGTGATGTAAATTAAATTTTGAAATTTTTTTTTAATGTATAATTTAATTTTAGTTTAATCGAATGATACATATACAAAACAAACAAGCTAAGCAATTGCGTGAAAATTCTGTTACTATGTCTGAAATGAATACACAAATTATTGAGTTGAAAGGAAGACTTGAACTAATTAAACAAACAGATGATAGTTCTGAAATAACTTCTAAAACTGATGTAGAATCACCATGTGATAGTGATTTAAATCCAAATATTGCAATTGAAAAATCAAGTGTTAATACAGAAAATATTAAGCCCCAGAAGGCCACAACTGCAGCTATTATTTTAAAAAGAAGAATTGAAGAAAGTATCGATAAAGCAGAATTAGAAACTCTTGGATTAACAGCTAAAATGATGAAAGTTGAATAAAGCCTTTTTTTTAAATAACTTCAATTATATTAAAAAAGAAGTCAGAACTAAATATAAATGTTTATATAATTTAGCTGTTTAAATTTAATAATTTAAAAGCAATGATATTTTTACAAAATTCAAATTTAAAAAAATGTATTTTTGAATTCATAATTTAATTATGTATTATTCGTTTGTTTAGTTGTTTTTCATACTAAAAAAAAAACCAAGTTTATATAAAATTTAGATATTATATATTTGTGATCAAATAACTTTGTAGTACTAAGAACAGAATATGTATGTATAAGTTATTTCACACAATTACATATTTATAAAATCCTTTAAAATGAATAAAATTTTAATGAAAGATTTTCAAATAAAATATTGAATTTAAATAAAGATTTACAACTAGTGTTTAAATTGTGTATCTTAAAAAATTTACTTTTTTTTCATTGGCACAATAGATTATTCATTATTCATAATGTATTACATATTTTACATAAGTAATTATGTAGGTATTAGAACAGACAAAACACATTTCATCTACTTAATAGGTTTTAAATATTTTATTTATGAATTGATTTTTATTAAAAACTTCTTTTTTAAAACAATATAAAAAAACCAAACATTTAAGCAACTATATAATACTAGTTTTAACTTATAAATAAACACATTAAAAATATAAATTGCATTTAATGCTTAGGATTTAAAAGAGACAACTTAAAAATGTGTGCTAATTAACTAAGCGATTCGCTTATTTCTTTAGCTGATGATGGGTACCCTGTTATCCGTCCAGTTAACGGCATCAATATTGAATAATTAAAAGCCCAGAAGAGTAAAAATATTACCAAAAATAATATATCTGTAAAAACAAAATGCATTATTTGAATAGGAAAACATGGTTTCGAATAAAATTATCTTACGTATTGTTGCAACTTCCCATTTTTCTACCATATACAATTCAGTAACTAACTTGTAACGGAAATACCAATATTTAATAGAATTTTTTAAATTTTCAAACATATTTATATTTTTTGAAATATATATATATATATATATAATAAAAAACAACTAATTACAAAAATACTAAATTATTTTAACATTCAACTTAATCTACGGTATGATTAATGATATGCAAATGCAACTTGCTGTAAGACAAGTAAATTGACATTTCGCTAACAACATTTGTGACAGTTGGAAAATATATCGGTTTTGTCTTTTGACACTTTACAAAAATTCGATTCTCGAAACTTACCGTTAGTAAAATTTTAAAATTTACTAAATTTTGAACATGTCGCCATATTATGTGTCATATAATAATTTTCAAAGTAATTTCCAATTTGTTTAAAAAAATATTATATTTAATTTTTAATACAATTTCTAAATATTTGTAATTTGTTTGCAATTAAAAACTACAGTAAATGTAATAATCGGATATTTACATACATTTTTTGAATTATTCTTCGTTTGTTTCTCTCTCATCCTAATTAGTGTATTAAGGACTTTAGTGATAGTTGATGTCGCTTATAGATTTTAATTACAATAATTGAAAAAAAAAATATCCACTTGATAAAAAGAGCTTAGAGCATACATTTTAGTAAAAAAGTTAATAAATGAGTCATTCCATCCAGTAAAGTAAGTACGAAAATTCGATCATCAAGCAACGGTAATTCTAATAATTAATGTTCAATCAAAATGTCAAACAAATTGAAGCTGCTGATTTAGCTAAATAAAATAGAAGTGAAAAGAGATTATTTGTGCAAAAAATCTTTTATTTTAAATATTGCATTGCAATCACAGTTTCATTTTTTATTTAAATTTTTTTTTTTAATCAGTAAACAATATTGTAAAAATATTTGTTTAGAATTTGTGTATGCAATTTTATTGCATTCTTTAAATAATTTATTGATTTTTCACTACTAAAATATATAAACGTCAAATTGACAGACACTCGCCATATTTCGTAGTGTCGGTGATTTAAAAAAAACCAAGTAAAATTTTTTTTATTTCATACGGAAGAATTTAATTATTTTAGCAAGACAATTGTAAAAATTTTAAAATGAATGATTCTGAAAAACAGCCCTTATTGCAAAATAAAGATAATACTTCAAATTATTTAGTTACTATAGATAATGAAGAAACTGGAAACCCGGGTAAGCAAAAATAATGTTTTTCCTTTGTTTAATTAATTTAAAAAAAAAAAATTTTTGGCAAAATTAAAAAAAAAGTTATCGGTTTATTGATAGTATAATTTTTTATCAGTAATGCATTTTATATCAGCTTCAATTTTGTATTTTTATACAAATTTCTGCTTTTCAGAAAATATAAAAACTTTTGTATATGTTATGCATTATTTTTTTTAATGCAAATAATAAGGGAATTATCAATAATTTACTAAATTTTAATACTTTGACAATTATTACAAAATGTATGCACCCAATATGTGTATAGTTTATTGCTCTTTTGTAAGAAACCTTTTCAATGCATAAATATGAAAATTGGCCTAAATCTCAGTAAAGATGAAAACGGTTTATTTTTCATATTGATTACATTTAAGTTATTAAAACATAACTCATTAGAAAAAAATTAACATAAAGTGTTACACAAAAATTTAAAAAAAAAAAAAAATCCGGTATAAAGAGGTGCTTTCATTTTTATTTTCAAATTTTATATGAAATATTTTGTTAGAGTAGGAAATAAGGAAAACTTGTAAATCTTTCATATACAATCATAAATACATAAAGATAAAATGATTTATTATTAAATATTTTAATATTTATCTTAATTATCTTTTCCTGGAAGATCATAAACATATGAGTCATTGGTTTGTAACAAGTATCCCTTTATTTAGTGTAAAAATATTAATAATATTAAAATGCGTGTTATAAATCAGCAAAAATAAGTAATGTAATATAACTAATATTAATTAAATATCAAAAAAAAAAAAAAATATTTAATAAAAAAAAAGAACGGAGTTAGTTAAATAAAATAAAGTAAGGCAAATTAAGTGAGTTAAAAAAAATGAGTTAAAGTATTTCAACTTTTTGTATTGAACAAGGGGAAAAAACCTCGTCTCGAATAATGATTAGTTAGGTTTTTTTTTATGGCGTAAAGTTACAAAAATGTTTCAATGACAATTTTGCTTTTTCATAAATTTTATTATAATGATGATGATATATTTATGTTATCTTTGAATAAGTTCTACAAATTTTGCCGACAAACATTATGATTTAATAATTTTCTCATACGAATATATATTTTTTATTTTATTGAAAAGTTATTTGCAATTTTAAAAACATAATTTAAAATTTTACAACATAAAATAGTGTTATACTTACTGCAAATTTTTAAAAGTTTCATATTATAAGTTTTGTTGATTTCATTATATTTGATTAATATAATTTTAAAAATATATTTCAATTTACAAAAAAGGTGAAGCTCAGGCGACAAATGTATCTCCTATAGGTCCGCATGAATTACCACCACCATATCCAGGTGGATCGGACGAAAACATGCCCATGTTACAGTGCAGGGTTTGTCATGCTATGATAGATATAACTTATAAACGAGAACAACATGTTGTTAAATGTAATTTGTGTAATGAAGCTACTGTAAGTTTTGGTTTTTTATTTTTAATTTATAAATTTATTTTAAAATATTTACTTTTATATTAATTTTTTTTTTTTAATATTTTAGCCAATTCGTAATGCTCCTCCTGGAAAAAAATATGTGCGTTGTCCTTGTAATTGTTTACTTATATGTAAAAGTTCATCTCAAAGGATTGCGTGTCCAAGACCCAATTGTAAAAGGATAATTAATTTGGCTCCAAGTCCAGTTACACCTCCAGTACCTTCAATGCCTGGAATGTTTCGTGTTATTTGTGGTCATTGTTCAGATACATTTTTGGTAATTAAATTAGAACCATTTATCAATTTTTGTTTTAATAATTAATAACATAATATTACAGTTTAATACATTGCATAAAGCTTTAGCTAGATGCCCTCATTGTCGAAAAATTTCTTCAGTTGGATCAGATTTTGCTCGCAATCGTGCTCTTCTTTTTGTGGTTTTCGGACTTATAGCTTTCATTATTGGTATAAGTGTTACAGTTCTTACTTTTAACTATGCCAAAGTAAGAATAATATTCAATAAACGTATTATTATTTAAATTAATTATATATAAAAACTTATTAATTTTTAGGATCATGGTGGTATTTATATAGCCTATATTGCTGTGTTTTTGCTTGCTACATTTTTGTTTTCTCGTACATTTTATTATTGCCGACTTAAAGTTAGTGCAATCGATGGACCGATGTAAATTTTTATATCATTCCTTTTTTAATTTTTTTTTATTTTTCTTTTTGATATTATAAAAGTAATAATTATCTTTTTTATGTTATATTTCTGCAAAATAATTAAAGTTTATAAAAAATTTATTATATATTTACCAGATTTGTATAATTAACTTTAAGACTATGTAATTAATAAATATATATACAATATTATAGTAAAAATAACATAAATGATACATTATAAATAAGCAAGAATTTTTTAAAATTTAAAACTCATTTTTTGGGTAGAAAAAAAAAGTACTATACAATAATTACACAAAAATGAATAAATTAAATTAAATTAATCAATCAATAATTAAAATTAAAAAACAAACGCATGTAATATTCACTTGTATTCATAAATTGTCATAACAAAAACAAAATGTTGATGTTAAATTACATTTATTCTTTTTAGATTATTTGTTTATTTTATAAAATTGATTTAATTTAAAGTTTGCAGTCTGATAGCAAAAATTAAAAAATAAAATATAAACCTATATATAAAAAAAAAAATTGTAAATAAGTTTATTCCTTTTTTTCTTTTGTTATTAGGTAATTTGAATTTGTAGTAACTGTTTGTTATTTTAAATTTAATTATGACAGACTGCATTCTACATACAAAGTAAGAAAAATAAATTTAATTTAAATCTTAAATAGGAAAAGCTTAAGTGCATTAAAATTAATTTTTTGCGAACTAAATACAAATTCAAGAGAATTTTCATATTTTCTTTTGGTAAAGTAAATTATCAAAGTATTTTTAATTTAATGATTTTATATACATATATAAAAAAAAGAAAGAATACCGGGAATGAATTTAAAGTGACTGTATCTCTAATAATAAATCAAATTATTGAAAAAACCAAAATTTGATTAAATTGGGCTGTTTTTAGTAATTTTAGAATGTTAGTTAAATTAAGAAAAAAACAAAAATTTAAGATTTATTCAAATTTAAAATTTTTTACCTTATTTTTCAAACGAAATTCAAAATATGTTTGCTAATTTTTAAATATATAAACAATAGAACAGAAAATTATAGCAAGTGTCACTATTAAAGCTAAAGTAATGAAAATGAAGCAACATTATGTATTGTAAATAAATAAAATTCAAATAAATATTAGTTTTTGATTTTGCTCAAGTATCTTATGCTAATTGATTAAAAAAAAATTGCAAGAAATTCTTAAATTAAGAAAAATTGAATTGATAGAAGAAGATTTATTGGGAATTTCGGGAAGAAATTAAGTTGAAGAATTAGTGCGGAATATACAGAATCCGAAAACTTTGATAAAATTATGTTATTTTAGGTAACTTTCCACTAAAGCTAAATAAACAAAAACAAAATTTAACTAAATAAATTTAAAGGTCAAATTACCAATTTCGTTGGAATAAAAAATGATTTCGATAAAATTACATAATTATGAAAATGAGTACAATTATTTTAAGAATTAGTACCATGAGTCAATAATATGGAAGTTTTGTGTTCCATTTTAATAGTGGAGAATGCCGATTAGGGAAAGGGGAATATAAAAATTAAACAAATAAATTGAATGAGTTTACTTAAATTTATAAACATTATAAAAATTTTGAGGAAACAACCACAAAAATTAATGTATGAATATACTTTCTTATCGCAATTAAGAATGTAAAATTTTACTTTTTTATCTTTAAACCACAATTTAAAGCTAACAATTAAAAAAAAATTGGAGAAACTTAAATTTTTAGTAACGAAATTACTTTTGAACTTACAAATTTAATAATATACCAAAAAGCAAAGAAGAGTCATCTGTTGTTAAATATAAAACTATATTTTCCGGTAAGCATCTGTTTATTTTGGTATACTGAAAATTTATATACCTAAAATTAACCAAACCATTTTTTTTTATAAACTTCTAAAATTATAAAATTTATTTTAATTTTTATTTATGAAAAAGAACAATTTTTACAATATTATAATTTATTTTTATATATATATATATTTTTTTATTTACTTATAAACAATATTTTCCCAAACTATTCCAAACAAAACTAAAACTGCGGCAATGCTCAAAATAATATGACATACGGCAGCACTGATGCAGTTCTGGTAATTATTTGATAAAATGACAATTAACAATTGACATTAGTTTGTTTTGTTCGTGGATTAAAATACAACAAATAGATAATTTGTTATTTAAATGTAGGATTAAAATAAATTATTATTACATGTTAATTACTAAAATGAAAAAGGAAAAGAATGTTGATACTACTAGGCCTTTTAAGCTAGGTAAGAGATCAAATCTTTGAGTACTAAGTAAAATTATCAATTCCTACTTTTTTCAGCACATCAGATTGTTAGCTTGACTGGCATAAGTTTTGAAATGAAGAGTATTATTGTAACTTTTATTATGAATATCAATATCTATTTATTGATTTTGTTATAATTTTAGGGTTTTGTTGAGCTGACAATAGTTCCCACAAAAGATAATGTTCGTATTATAAGATTGAATGCGAAACAGTGTCGAATTTATAGAGTTGTACTCAATGACGACATTGAAGCAAATTTTCATTATTTTGATCCATTTCTAGATATATGTCAAGATGAACCTAAAAGGTAATTTTAACTCAAAATATGATATAACTTAATTAAAAATCTTTCATTTTTTATTATATAATTTTAGTCGTTCTTTAGAAACATTTTCAAAGCATCATTTGAATGCTGCACAAAAAACTGATCCTGATGTCAATGCTGGAGAGTTAATTATAACAGTACCTCCGGAGGGATATGATTTAATTGCAGAGGGTAGAGGTTTAAGAGTTGGAATTGAATTTTCATTGGAAGCTCCAGAAGGGGGATTACATTTTGTAATACCAGAACAAGATGGTACAAAAGTGCCTAATTGTGCTCATATGTTTAGTTATGGTCATGAAAATTCAAGCAGATTATGGTTTCCTTGTGTAGATAGTTATGCTGAACCTTGTACTTGGAAATTGGAATTTACAGTAGATAAACATTTAACAGCAGTGTCTTGTGGTGAACTTGTCGAAGTTGTTATGACCCCTGATTTAAGAAAGAAAACTTTTCATTATGTGGTGTCGGTACCGGTATCAGCTCCTAACATTGCTCTAGCTGTAGGGCCATTTGAAATTTATGTAGATCCTCATATGCATGAAGTAACCCATTTTTGTTTACCGCAACTAATGCCATTATTGAAAAATTCAGTAAGATATTTACATGAGGCGTTTGAATACTTTGAGGAAACACTTTCAACGCGGTATCCTTTTTCTTGCTATAAACAAGTGTTTGTCGATGAAAAAGATGAAGAAATTACAGCCTATTCAACTTTGAGTATTGTGTCAACACATTTATTACATTCTATTGCGATAATAGACCAAACATATTTAACAAGAAAGGCAATGTCTTTGGCAGTTGCTGAACAGTTTTTTGGTTGTTTTATTGCTGCTCAAAATTGGTCTGATACTTGGTTAGCTAAAGGTATAGCTGCATATATATGTGGATTGTATTCACGTAAATGTTTTGGAAATAATGAGTACCGTCAGTGGATTCAATCTGAGTTAGCTGAAGTTGTAAAATATGAAGAGCAATATGGCGGTATAATATTAGATTCTAGTCAACCACCCGCTCCTTTACCAGTAGCTGGAAGTAATAATCAGTCGAATGTCACTAAACAACAAGAAATCCAACATTATTTTCCAATTAAAAGTTTACATACAATGTCCCCGAAATATATTGAAGCTATGAGAAGAAAATCCCATTTAGTTGTAAGAATGTTGGAACATCGAATCGGACAGGAGTTGTTGCTTCAAGTATGTTGTTTATTTGTCATTTTGCTTTTATACTTAATTATTAAAACACATTTTAGGTTTTTAATAAACAATTGGCCTTGGCAACAAATGCTGCATCAACTAAAATTGGTAGTGGATTATGGCATCATTTACTTTTAAACACAAATAATTTTATAAAGGCAATTTTTACGGTCACCGGAAAAGATATGGCAGTTTTTATGGATCAGTGGGTTAGAACAGGAGGGCATGCTAAATTTTCTTTAACATCTGTTTTCAATCGTAAGAGAAATACTATTGAACTGGAAATAAGACAAGATTCAATAAATCAAAAAGGTGTAAGAAAATATAACGGACCTTTATTAGTACAGCTTCAAGAATTGGATGGTACCTTTAAGCATACTTTACAAATAGAAAACACAGTAGTTAAAGCTGACATAACATGTCACTCTAAAAGTCGAAGAAATAAAAAGAAAAAAATTCCACTTTGTACTGGAGAAGAAGTAGACATGGATCTTTCACCAATGGAGTAAGCGTAAATATTTTTATTTAAAGACATTGCATTAATATTTTAAAATTTTTTAGTGAATCACCAGTATTATGGATTCGATTGGATCCAGAAATGATTTTATTGCGTGATTTAAATATTGAACAACCAGATTTCCAATGGCAATTTCAATTGAGACATGAAAGAGATGTGACAGCTCAATTAGAAGCGATAGCATCTTTAGAAAAATATCCTACACCCCAAACAAGATTAGCTCTGACAGATACTATTGAAAATGAACAAGTTTTTTATAAAGTTCGTTGCGAAGCAACTTATTGTTTAACAAAGGTATTATAATATGCTTTTAAATTATTATATTCAATTAAGTTTTTATTTAATACAGGTCGCAAATGCAATGGTTACCAGTTGGCAAGGTCCGCCAGCAATGTTGAACATATTCCGAAAGTTTTTTGGATCTTTTAGTGCCCCACATATTATAAAGCAAAATAATTTTACAAATTTCCAACATTATTTCTTACAAAAAACGATTCCGGTGGCTATGGCTGGTTTAAGAACGTCTCATGGAATTTGTCCACAAGAAGTGATTAAGTTTTTATTGGATCTTTTTAAATACAATGATAATACCAGAAATCACTATTCGGACAATTATTATCGGGCCTCCCTAGTTGATGCTTTGGGTCATTCTATTACTCCAGTGGTTTCAGTTGTTCAACAAGGATCCACAATTACATCTGAAAATGTGTCCGCTGATGCTAAGTATATAAAAAGTTCTTTGTTTACAATTTATATTATAAATATGTTTAAAATTTAAAGACTTGTTCTGGAGGAAGTGACTAGACTTCTTAACTTAGAAAAGCATTTACCTTCATATAAATATTCCGTCTCAGTTTCATGTCTAAAAGTTATTCGGAAACTACAGAAATGTGGACATTTACCTTCATTGCCAAAAATATACAGATGTTATGCAGCGTATGGTCAATATATTGACGTTCGAATTGCTGCTATGGAATGTTTAGTTGATTTTGTTAAAGTTGATGGTAGATGGGAAGATTTGGATCATTTATTAACATTATTAGAAACAGACCCAGATTCTGCCACTCGACACGCCTTAGCAAGATTACTTATTGAAAATCCACCATTTGGAAGAAATATTCGAAGTCGCTTAGATAAGGAAGAACTAGTTGAAAGAATTTGGAGTAATATGAAGTAAGATGTCTTGCAATTAAAGCATTGACAAATTTTATTTTATTAATAAACTTTATATATTCAAGTTCAAAATTGTCTCATGATGATAAATTAAGATGTGATATGGTTGATCTTTATTTTTCTTTATACGGAAGTAAAAAACCACTTTGTTTACAGTCAGCAGATTTCTTAGCTATATTTAAACCACCAAAAGTTAAGCAAGAAACTGCAAATATTGTATCTGAAATAAAATCGTCGAGACCATCAACCCCATATAATGAAGTCATTGAAACAAAAACCGTTGAAAATGAAATAAAATCTAATAAACGAAGTGCTGAAGTTGCTGGTCTTGATGAAATATACACTGATAACATTAAAATTGAAGTAGAAGAAGGCAATGAAATTAGTATAATTGATAGAACAGCAGCTGCTTCAATAATAACCCATACGACACCAATTGACGTTATATCAACAGAGATTGAAACAATTAAATCTGAAACATTTGAAGTTGAAATGTCTTTGACCCAATATACAGTAGAAGCAAAAAAATTAAAATCTGAATACTACTCAGACAATTCAGTGTCTTTGCCCGGAACAACAGCAACTGCTGGTCCATTAGGTTTTGAACCTGGAATGTTTAAACAAGAAGAAGATAGCAAATCTAAATCTGATAATTCATCAAAAGTATACAACATTTTTTTTAAATTATTTTGAAAAATCTTAATAAACTTTAATTTTTTTTCTAGTTAAAGAAAAAGAAAAAAGACAAGAAAAAACATAAACATAAGCATAAGCATAAACATAATAAGGATAAAGAAAAAGATAAGGACAGAGAAAAAGATCGCGAAAAACGTGAAAAAGAAAGAAAGGATCCAAATGTTTCACGTCTTCAGAATGTTAAAGAAGAAACCACAGAAACTTTAAGTTCACCTGATAGTTCTAGTAGAGAAAGTTTACCACCAGTTAGTACGGATTTGACGCTATAAAAAATTTAAAATAAAGCAAAAATTGTTTATAATTTTTTTTATATTAAAATTTTTTTAATAAAATTATTCACAATAAATAAGATATACTCTACAACTAAGTAAAAAATAGTACATACATAATATTATGTTAAAAAATATTACAGTTTTTTAATATTAAATCAAAAAAAAAATAAAAATATTTTAACAGATGTTAAAATAGCATCTTAGTGAAGCTTTGTTAAATGGAAATTTGACATTTTTTATTATTAGTTCTAAATTTTTAGTTAATGAACGTCTTTATTTTCAATTTTAGAAAAAAAAAAATAATTATCCTACAGAACTTTTATACAATTAAATTTAATTTTAGATATCATAAAAAGTAACTATTTTCTAAATATACATATACACTCTTTAAAAAATTATATTGATTTCAAAAATCATTTTTTTAATAAAATTGATTTTGAATCAGGCGTTTATGAATCGAATCTTTTGTAACATGAAAAAATAAATTATATCGTTAAATTCAGACTTGTTAGAGACTCAAAATGCTTATACCAAGTTACATTACAACATTCACATATAATTGAGTTTTTTTCAGCCTACGTAAGTTTTTTTTTTTAATTTTTTAACGTTAATTCTTAATATTACGATTCATGAATACAGAAATCTTTTTGCTTTAATTTTTACAGGAAACTTAAAATTTAGGCTACACTAAAGACTTAAGTCATTGAATACAGTCATTATATCATTAATTTTTAGCAGTTGATTCCGAATTATTACGACGTTGACGTTGTGGTAATTGACGTAGATATGTTACACCACTTTCTTGAGTATTATAAATATTAGTTTCAGATGCTTCTTGTTGTTGTGTATGATGATGTTGGTGTTGTTGTTGTTGATGTTGTTGTTGAAGTTGTTGTTGTTGATGTTGTTGTTGAAGTTGTTGTTGCTGATGTTGTTGTCTTTGTTGATGTTCTTGTTGACTTTGTTCGTGATGATGTCTTTGAGATTCAGCTCGTTTTACTTCTTGCTCATATTCTGGATGGGTTTTAATATATTCTTCATAAGGTACTGGCACTGGTATAGGTACAGCTTGCACTGGATATCCAGCATCAACAAGAGCTTGAAATTCTTCTTGGGTTATTGGTTTACCATCTGAAGGTGGTAATTTTATCTCTGGTCTTTTTTCATTTTTATGATCCTTTATTGTGTGTGAGTTTGAATGATGGCTTTGTTTAAGTGGTCGTTGCGTTGGTTCAATTCCAGTGGCTTGAGAAACATAAATTGTTGAAACAGAAGGTGGTGCAGCAGGTGTTACAACTTGTTCACTATGTTGGCCAATGGGACCTTTGTAATAAATTTGTTGCTGTTCAGGTTTTTCATATTGTAATGCTGGAGCTTCAATCAATTTCATAGCATTTTCCTTTTTATTTCCTGACACTTGACTGTGTACAATTGGAATGAATTGATTTTGAGATTTATATTTTTGAGGACTTGTTGTGTAATATTGTATACTTGTTGATTGTGGTTTAGGATTAATTATTTGAGGATTATTATGGAATGCAAGATTGTTTGATAAACCGGGATTAATACTGGTTTTAATTTTTGATTGTTTAGATGGAGTTTGTGTTTCAATTAAATATTGACCATGATTATAGTTAACTTTAGGTAAATATTGTCTAGAAGATTGTAATTTTTCGGCCTGTGGTTTTGTTGATTTAGCTTGGTGTGCAAAACCACTAAATTGAGCAAGACTAGGAAGAAAAGAATATTCTTTATCAGAAGATGGTTGCGGTTTTGAGTGTAATTTAATTGGTGCCTTATAAGTTTGTGGTTGAGGCTGAACTAAACCATACTGTGGTTGATTTTCAACTTGCGAATTTTGCTTGGAAACTGGATACAACTTTTCATACTCTTTTTCGTATGATGCTTGTTGTTGCTGAAGTATTTGTTTATTTGTTGGCTTGGGTTGGTATGTTATTGGTGCTGCTTCTTGTTGTTGTATGAAATATTGTGGTGGAGGTGGGGTTTCTATTAACTGTTGTGGTATTGGTTGTTGATGTAATTGATGTTGAGCTATTTGATGTTGTTGATGTGCCTGCTGTTCTTGATGTTGAGGAATATAAACATATTGTATATTTTCTTGTTGTTGTGTTGGTTGTTTATAACTGCCAAGGCCTGCCGGCTTGTATTTTATTTCACTTTTTTGTGTATGAGTTTGAGTTGAATGTTTAGTTTGTGGTTGATGTTGGGAGAGAGAAGATTGTTGCTGTGGCTGAGGTTTTTTCTGTAGTAAAATCGATTGTGGAATATGTTGAACATGTTGATTTTGATGAGTTGGTTGTGGAGCTGTTGTTATTCCTTTGTTTGCTAATTCATCTTCTAAAAATTTCAAAAGTTGATCTTCTTGAACAATGGGATATGGGTGTGGGGCATATTGTGGTATATCTTGAGGATTTTGTGAAGGTTGAGCTTGTAAATGTGGTTGCGGTTGGATTAATTGTTGCGCCTGTGGAATATATTGTGCTAATCTTGGGTGATAAGATTTTTGAAGTAATGGTTTGAATTGTTCAGTTAGAGGACGATATTGCTGAAAGCGATGAGTCGGCTGTTGAACTTCATGATAATATCCATATTGCTGCACTAATGCATCCTGTTTAAAGATAACAAAATTATTTATTATGCAACAAGAAATATAATTTCATTTTGTGTGAGCATGTAAAATTTTTTTCCTACTTAGAAAGCTATTAAGTGGTTGAATTTTTAAAATATAAATTTGATTTTAATGAAAATAAGAGAATAAAAATTTTGTTACAGTACGATAGGTTTCAGTTAATTCGTTGAATGTTATAAAATGATTTTCTTGTGTTATTTCTATTCTCTTTTTTGATAATACAACTAAAATTGCATATTTTAAGATCGTGATCTTAAACTCACGACTGTAACGAGTTAATTTTTAGTTTTGTTTTTTAAATCTTGATGATTTAAAGATTTGATATTTTGAATAAATCTTTTTTAAGTTTTTAATTTAACCCATTTTACCAATATAGTTTTTGGTAATATTTAACTACACGTATATATGGATACCATACATATAATGAATGCAAACTAATCTTTTATCGTAATCATAAATAAGTTAAAAAATATGCGTTTTTTTTGGGTTTAATTAAAAAATTCTCTTTATTTAATAAAAATTGGTTAAAACTTATATGAAAAGTAGAATTTGTTTTTTAAAAAAGGGTAGCGTATTACACATTTTTAAAAAAATAAAATTTAATTTTTAAAATGATATTAGAGAATACTTAAGAGATGTTGAAATGGTAACAAACTAATTTCGCTAACAATTAGGAACCAACAGAAATATATAACTGATTAAATGAAGAGCTAGTTCTAAACATTATTTTAATATACTCAAAAAAGCAAAAAATTATTAAAAGAAATAATTACTGGTTAACTTAATTTTAATTATTTTTCTATTTTTCTATAAAACAGATTCATCTTTTTTTTAGAAGAAGTTCTACCCGTTATAGAGCTAGAGCTTCTCACAGTATGGAAAAGCCCTATATTTTAATTGTTATATTATTATAACAAAAATTCTGTAAGGTATATTTTAAATCTCAAAACCCCGGATGATAGCCAAACGATTTTGTAAGCTTAATAAATATAAGAAACACAAATGTGCAAAACTGCAATACGGTACTTTAAATAACCGTTATTCGAAACTTAATTTTTATAAAATTCTTGATCCCCTATATAAAATTTGAGAAGAGTAAGAGCTTAAAAAAATAAGTCTCTTATTAATAAATCTTTTTTTAGACAATTTCTCCACAACTTTTTTTATACATTTTTAAGAAATTTGTTCTAACAGTTTTAAAAAATTTATAAATAATTTGTTAAATAACCCTCATTGTGTAGCTTGTAGCTTTTTTGTAAAAAAGCCCAAAAAAGCTAGAAGCTACACAATGAGGGTTAGTCCACTATGGCAATAAAAAAATAAGAAAAACAGCTTAGGCCAAAAAATATTAAAGGGATGCAGTGGGAAATTCATCATTTCAATTATAAAAGGCCATTCTACATTTAATTTTAATCTAAGATTTATAAGATTTATGCAAAAAAAAAAGTAAAATTTTTTGATCATGAGGGTTAGGCCACTTTGCTTCTGAATTGCAACTATTATATATTTCGACGAAAAACATGAAATATTAACGCTTTCCCAGCACGAATACCTTTTTGACTCGCTGCATCTGTATATGAATCCCAAATAATTTAAAAAAAAAACAATTTTAAAAGAAATAATTACTAAGTGTAACAAATTGAGTTTAATTTTTTATCAGTGATAAAAAAATTATAATGGAAAATATTAATAAACTTTAATGAAAAGTATATGTCAAAACTTTTTTTCAAAAGTAAAGAGATAAATTTAATAAAATAAATTAATTAAAAAACAAATTAAAATTGATAAGTTGACAAATGAACGTATACTGAAATAAGAATATATAATAGTACTTATATTTTAATTATTAATATTTTCAAAAATCTTTTATATGTATTTATATAGAATCAAATCAAACACTTTTAAATCTATACATAGTCTTTTGCTTTTACAATTTAATATTTCAACATATTATTATTATTATTTTTTGAGTATCCGTAATTTTGTAACTATTCAGCCTCGATCCTATTCAAATTTAAGTTCCTAACAATAAATATCAGAAAATCATAAATTAAATGTATGTAAATGAACTAAAGTTTTTAATTAAAAAAATTGACACCTTTGTTCAAATGAAAAATAAGTGATTTCAAAAAATTATTATAACTGTTCTTTTTTTTAATTCGATTGTTTAATACCGTTTTTAATTCATTTTAAATTAAATACTTATACGATTATCCGATTCATATCATAATATTATGTAAGTACATCGACAAAATACTACGAATCGATTATAAATTTTAAATGTCATTTTATTTTACAACAACAACTTTTCGTTCTTGTAAAATAAAAAACAAAATCGTAATAAATCAATGGGTTTTTTTTAATTTTAATAAAATAATTTTGAAATAATTCAGAATTAAAATTTAATTTTTTTTTTTTTAATATTTTTAGTTAAAATAATTTTACGGTTTGTTACCTCTGGGGATTGTAGTTCTGCTTGATTTGCCTGCGCCGTTTGAATTTGATGTTCTCTAGCTAATGATTGTGCATGATATTGTTGTTGTTGTTGCTGTTGCTGTTGTTGTTGTTGTATATTATTATTAACACCATTTGTATGTATTCTACGGCTTCCGATTCTATTGTTATAACCAACAGCACGAATTACAAAATGATTTGGTGATCTAAATATTGAATCATTTTGATCATGAGGATTAATTGATGTTTGATGATCAACTTGACGTTTATCTTGTTGACTGTCCTTGGCTGGTTTTTCATTTATTTTTTGAGATTTTGTAACTGTTGTTGATGACGATGATGATGGTGAATTGGTAACCTCGGTTTTATCATTTTTTTCAACTTTAGATTTTTCTGTTGCACCTAAACATAATTCTATTGTAAGAATACCTGTCAAAATATTCAAAAAAAAAAAAAAGAAAAGAAAATTATAATAAAATTAAGTGAGAATTTCAAAATAAAATTTGAAGGTTTATATAAAATTTTATTTAAAAAACTTCATTTTTTATTATTGCAAATTAAAATTTAATGAACTATTTAAAAAGTGTGAATTATTTAGTTTAAATGGTTAATTAATGTGTTTATTTTTTATTATTGTGTGTAAATTTTGAAGTTTATGAAATTAAATTATCAAAATTAATTTGATTGTACAATTTTCCTTTGTAATAAAAACACGATATTAAAATTTTGTATCATTGTTAATTTTTATAAGAATTCAAAAAAAAAAAAAAGAAACGAACTTGAAACTCGCATAAATGGTTTTATTTTTAAATTCAGTTTTACTAAAATGGAATTCTTGATAAACATTTTATTATTAAGTTTCTCTAAAAGTTTAAGACTTATGATCTTAGGAGAAAGATACTGGGATGACTTCAATTTTGTAAGGGAGTTAGACCAGGGAAAATTAGTACGATTTATGTGGGGTATAGAGTGGCTCAATGATGCGTTATAGTATAGGGGTGCATTCACTTTCCCTCCTACAAAACATCAACAACAAAGAAATCTAGAAAATTTTTTTAATAATTTTATAATTTTTAGATCAGCCTTTTGTTTGACAAGTTATGATGTAATAAGAAAAACCGTGTAGGATTATTAAAAAAACCAAGAATGTTTGTACTCAAATTCAACTCAAACGATAAAAAAGTCATGTTAAAAGATGAAGAAGTCATGAATTGCTTTTTCTCAATTTCTTAAACCCATGGGGCAGATGAAAAAAAAAAAAAAAAGTATGCATCAGGATTCAAAAATTCTCTATATGAGCTTTTATTTTAAGACAAGAAGTTCTATATAAACTTACATTAATGTATCGAAGAACGTGAGTTAAAAGATTAAACTTAAAATAATTATTATTTTACTAATGAAATTTACTGTTATTTAAAATTTTAGTCATTTTTCACGCGGACGAGAGCGCATCTTTCGATAAGACTTATAAGAATATGGTACCAAAATGTCTTTAGATATTTTTAAAACTCGAAACTTTTAGTTTATGAATTTAGTATTTAAGTTAAAAATTCCATAATATACAAACCAATTTAGATTTGCATAAATCTTTAATTATATTTTAATATTTCTGTATTATATATATATACTGTATTATGTTTTAAGCTTAATTGTACCATATCATATCACAGTGTCCATACCATTTATACAGTCGGAAAATTCACAATATGTTTTCATATTGTTCATGCATCATTTTGATTGCCAGAGTCCCTTTGGATATAAAAATAAAGGAAATTTAATATATTGCTTTGCTTATTTAGTAAGATAACTATATGTTTCTTTTTTTTAATAATAGGCTCTAAACACTTCCAGATCAAATCAATATAAAATAATAATTTAAAAACAAATTAATTTATACAAGGAAATGACTTAAACCTCAACACTTTTCATTTTTGGCATGACGTTAATAAATAATTCATTTTGCAAATATAATAATATCTAACACATATAATTACTTAACACTTACATATATTCAAATATAAAATGTTACAATTTAACTTTTCATCTATTTTCCATTTTCAAAGAAAAACTTTATGGAAATTGGCTATAATAAAAGTAAACAAATTTTAACCACAAGGAAATTAAATTTAAATTTTAAATTTTTAATTATTTTATTAAATGTTTTTATTGAAATAAAAACGAAAACTAAATTTCAATTTAAATTTGATAACTTAATTATGATAATTTGTAGGTATATTTTTGTTGTATATTTTTTTATTCAACGGAAGTAAAAATATAACAATGAATTTTAGGTTTTGTATTATTTGAAAAAAAAAATAATGAAATGAAAATAATAATTATAAAGTGGTAAAATCAAAAAAAAAAAATTATTAATACAATTTACTATAAATTTGATATATAAATTGTATTATTATTATATGCTCTTTGAAATTATATTGTTGCTTTCTATAGATCTGGAATTGAATTTCAATTATTGTGGAGAAATTGTTATGGGGGCTTAGAGATTAGTAGAATTCAGTAAACTATGACATTTCCTACTCGAAGACACATAAAAGAGTATTAACTGGGAATGAAACAAGTGAAGTTCAACTAAGTAAAATTGACAGAGAGCAGTTAGACATATGTATTTAGACTTATGGTACGTGGATTACCTTCCAGAGAATTCAAGCATTTCAAGGCAAACTGTTACATAATATGGTGACTGCTCCCTGGTACGTACGAAATTCCGACTTACTTAGGGACTTAGAGATTTCCAATGTTAACGATGAAATTAAAAAAATATACAATAAAATATAAAAACCGCTTAGAAGGTCACATAAACATAGAAACATCAAAACTTGAAGGCTTAAAAGAACTAGACCCCTTGCATCTGCGATAAATTCAGATCACCTTATCGAATATGAGTAATTTCGGTTGATCATAAAAAGTTAGTCACAAAATGAATGGTTAGTCTCTAAGACTTGTTTTAACATTTTAAAACAGAGCTGGTGTTTTAGTGTGTTAAAATCTCAAATAACTGTGGTTGTGCGTAGTATTTCACGATGTTTTCCACGGATCTTCCACCATGAGAAAAAAAATATGTGTTATAAAAATTTTCTAAAATACTGTTAGGAACATAATTAAAGATCGATAAAAAGTGATCCCGATATAATATGCATATATTTTCCCTATATATTTGGAAAGTTTAAGAAATATAATCTAAAGATTTAAGTGATCATATGTTATTAGAGTCAAAATATTTTTCTATAACTTGGTTAAAAAAGCTTTTACGGAACTTAAAAATTTTGATTGATTTTTATAACTCACAAAAGATTTTTTGAAAATGTCCTTTAACTTAGAAGAGCCAGAGCCAAATCAGAAGTTGGTAGGCAGTGTTACACTTCACATATACCGAAGAAACTAGGTCTAGTAGTATAGCAGATAGAATCCATGTTGCATAAAGTTGAAGTACATCTTATACAGTGTTCACACTATGAACTAGAAATAAGTTCTTCGAAGAAACCAGGTTCATGCGTGGTTTATAACAAGGTTTTTCATATTTAAAATTCCTTTCAAAATGAACCAGGATTTTGAAAGTCCTAGTTGGTTATAACTAAGTTTTTGATTAAAATTTTTTGATATATTCGATTATTGTTAGGCTTTTTTTTTTCTGAATTTTAAAAGAAAAATTTTATTTATTATTTAATAAAATGTCGTCGAAATTATAATTAAAAAAAATAATTTTTCCTTGTTCATTTTTAATTTATTTTATTTACAGTCAAAAATATTGCTGTTATGGAAACGTCAAACAATATTAGGTTCATGCATAACGATAGTCTGAACGGTTGATTTTTAAACAAGTCTGTTTAGTAGGTTTTTTGTGTAGTGTGAACATGATATTATACACTATGATCAATATCGAGATGGTCTGCTTTGACTAGATCATTCTGATATACTTTTATAATTAATAGTTAATATAACGTTATAATTTCTACTTCTAACTGTAAATTTTTCAAAATATTATAAAGTAATGACAAGAAAATTAAAAATAAAAATTAAATTATATAGTAATTCACATATATTATGTATAATATCAATTAAAATATTAATTTACAATGATTTTCATTTAATACTACTATATGTATACGTCTTGTACATATATCTATTTCTAAATAATTATAATTTTCATTTTCATTCAAATTGTTGTTGTTGTTTTTTCTTAACATTGTTTGTATTTTTTTTTTTTAGACTTTGTTTTCTTTGTTTAACGCTCGTTTTTAGCACATTTTCAAAAAATTTTGTAAAAATGTGCCTATATAGTTTCACTCTGTCCGTCCGTCCGTCTGTCTGTCTGGTCGTATGTTTACAAAAACTTTTACATCGTTTGAAATAAAGAAAAGAAATTTTAACCACGAGTAGGTATTACAAAAAAAATTATTTCGTAGAAGAATATTTTTCTGTAGCCCCACCCGTTACGGAACTGCAGCCCCCCAAAGTTGGGAAAAGCCCCATATTCTAATTGTTATAACAAGAGTTCTGTTAAGTGTATTTTCAATCTGAAAACGGCAAAAGATAGCTGGTTTTATAAACTTTATAAATTTTTGACAGGCAAATGTTTAGGGTTGCCATACGGTACTGAAATTTAACATTATGCAAAATTCAATTTTTGCAAAATGTTTGGCTCCACATATCTTCTAAACGGTTGTCTGGGGTCTTCAAATTTTGGGAGAAGTTAGAACTTCAGAAATTAGTAGGAGTCGGTTAACAAAATTTTTTTGTCACGTCCCCTGTTTAGCAGCTATAAGGACTCGAAAATTGAAATTTTGCTATTTTTAAACACCTGTAACTTGAATACCTGTTCAAATTTTTTTTTGTTAATATATAAAATTTGAAGGTCCAACATTATGCTTTAACATATGTTAAAAGATTTTCTTAAATTTAAAAGACGGTTCTTTAAATTGAAGAAAGTGTCTCTCAGTTTTAACCATTTTTGCTTAAATAGTAAAATTCTAAGTAAAATTCCAAATTTTGGTATAATTCACAATTTAATTCCTTGAACCTAAAAAAGTTGGTGGAGGCGAGTAGTGAGGATTAGATCCTTGGAAAATTGGGCAACCTTCTTCATAGAGGGGCTAATAGGACTTAAAAATTAAAAAATAGGTTATTTCAGTATGAAACACTATATTATTTTGAAAATGTGCTTTTTTAAAAAACCTTGGTTTTTTTCGTCACTTGTTTTTTTTTGTGTTTACAATTTTTTAATAAAAAGTGAAAGATGTAAACCAATTAATGGTGAAAATTGAAGCGAATACTTTTTCATATACTTAAGATATATTTAATATAATATAATAAGTATAATATAGTTGGAAAAAAAAAATATATATGTATATAACATGTATATCTAGATAATACTGGAAAGAAAAACAAAAATGAAAAAACCATATATGAAAATATTGTGGAAAATATCATAATGCCAATCACCTTACATATATATACAGTTTTCTATTATTTAAACGGTTGAGTTGCTCTTTTTTTTATAATTTACTACCGTTTTTCATTTTCTATTTTAATATCACATAATATATTATTTATTATAATTATTTTATTTTGTTGGTTTTTCTTATTTTTTTTTTTTTTTTTTTAATTATATATTTTAAAAAAAAATAAAAACAAAATAATATTTTCATTTTTACTTTCGATAATTATCTGACCATTTATAATTTATATTATTTAATTAAAAAATATAATGTATCTTAAGTATATTTAAATATAAAAAAATTAAATGAAAGGTTTGATTTTAGGTCATAAAATTATGAAATAAAACAAAATTTATAGATTATTAAGTACTTAATTAGATTATTATGATTTTGTAATTTTGACAAAAAAAAAAAAAAAAAAAATTATTAAATAATTTTTAACCTATATTTTTTTGATATTGTGTTAATAGTATAATCCGGTAACATCTTTAATGAGTGTTATGAAGTTATAGTTACTCAATTATAAGTTGATTAAGTATAATTGAGTAAAATAGACACGATAACTTTATGTTAACGTTTCGTTATTAATTATTATTATTTAACTAATCTATTAACACATTTTATTTATTTAAAATATTTACATAATCTCTTCTACATTTTGGAGGAAGTCATTTTGATATAGGAAATTTTGTTCTTATAAAGTTAAGGGGTAATGCCCTCCAGCAATATAATTTTTTAGTAAAATCAATTTAAATATATGTTTGGGTACTTAAAGGTTAGAGATAATGTAAATGGGCGTATTAAACATCTTCGTTTTATTCATATTGGAAAATATCCGAATCTTAATACAGTCAGTAATCAGTATAACAGAAAAGATTAATTGAGCAAATAATTGAATTGGCACTCTCATCTCTCACCTATTATAAAATTTGATGGAATTTTGAATTTTTTAAAATGGAAAAATTTGAAAAACTCCAAAGTTATTAATCCATTTTCTATATAAGTAATATTTCTACAATTTTCTAAGAAACATTGCCCCGTTTTTTAATGATGAATTGAAGCGCTGAAATAAATACTGCTGCAAAATAGTCAGCAAAATTTGAGCGCAGTATTCATTTAAGTGCTTGAATTCGTCATTACCAATGGGGCAAGATTTTTTATTTCGTAAATTTTGTCGGTAGAATTTCGGAAAAATTTAAATGAGCGTTTTCAGCTCAATTAAATGCTGCCTAATGCTTGATAAATCTTAAAGTTTTTTTTTATGTTGAAAGATTTATAAAGCTTTATATATAAAGATTTATATATAAACTAAAGCGCTTGAAAAAATACACTATCAGCAACAAATCAATTTAAGCGATTTAATAATTTTAATGCACTTTAGTCAATTGAATGGGCCCCAATTGATTTAAAATACTCAACGTTATTTTATGGATATTCAAAGCATTCCAAAAATTCTGATTTCTAACTTTTATTTAAAAACTTCTATGCTTGAGAAGATCTAAACATACTTTGAAGGGGCAAGATATCTTAAATAAAGGCGAAAGAGTCTTAAATTACTCAAATAATAATTAAATAGAATTATTATAGTAAAACCGTTGTTCATTAGTTGAACAACGGTTGTTCATTCGTTGTTCAAATTATTACAAACAACTCCATTTTGAAATCATCCATCAAATTCCTAAATTCCTCCTTGTAGCTTTATAAAATGAAAAATAGTCATAGAAGATGAAAAATAACTCACGTTTCTTTTTATTTTACATATTTAGGGTTAACTTACGTTATTTAGAATTGTATTCTACAAGTATACCACACTTCTTTAAATATTTTTTTGTGTAATGCTAAGTGATCCAGTTCTTACCCTAATAATAATTACGTTTTATAATTTTAGAAACCAATTGATGCAATTTTTTATTTCAATGAAGCGGCTTTAAATGAACTTAGTAGATTAATTAGATTCTTAGTAGAAACTTAGAACTTAGAAGAAGATTTGAAATATTCTGAAGGTGCAAGAAATCGTAAATTCGTAAATAAGGACGAATGAATCTGAAATTGTTTTTAGTAATAACTTTTGAAATTATTAAATAAATAAAAAAAAAAAAAAAAAAAGATGAACTATCTTTAAATTTAAAAATTTGTTATTTACTTACTTAAAATTGAAAAAAATTATCAAATACGCATATTGTATTCAAATAGGGCCAAATTAAATTTGTGCGTTCTACATTTATAACTACCTATTGTTACAACAACTCAATTAAATACGTAAGATTTTCGATATTACTATCAGCGCATCTAAAATTGAGAAAACTTACTTATATGTTAAGAAGCGTGAGGAAAACCCTTTTGTTTATAAGAATTGTTTTGAATTATTGTTGCACAATAAATTAATTATATCAAATGTTGCAAAAGTATAAAAACAAATTACTTTTTATCAGATGATAACTATATTTAAAACAAATTGCTAAAAACAATGGAAAAAAATTAACTAATAAAATTTTAACAAAAGCTTATAAACCCAATTTTTTAATTAAAAATTTAATCAATTATGAGATCTTTACTAATTTTAGTTCCGTATAATATAATAATTAAACTTATTGAAGTCATAATTATCAAAATTTTTTTTACATAATCAGAATTATAACTAAAATATACCTATATATATATATTAATAATCTTAATCCAATCTACAAAAAAAATTGTAACGAATCCATTAAAAAAAAAAAACAAAGAAAAAGATTTACTAAAAATAAATACATAATTTAAAATAAAAAAGTTTTTCTAACAAAAAACAATAATGTGCAGAAAGTGAAACTATATTTTTCTAAAAAACGTAAAGTTAAAATAAAAATATAAAAAAAAAACGCAAAACTAAAAAAAACGCAAAAAAAACCTAAACTAAAAACTAAAAAAAAATTTTAATTAATGATTACATGACTAGATACAATTAACTAGCTGTTACTCTTTTACATGTAATTGAAATCGATTAAAATAAAAAAAGTAAAAAAGTGTAAAGGAAAAATTGAATAAAAACATGCATAAAGTTACACACTTTTGATGTTAAAAAAAAAAAAATTGATTATTGATAAAAAAAAATTTTTGCATAATAATTAAATTGATAAACAAAAAACTTTTATGAAATATATTAATTATAAATTATTAAACATATTACAATTGACTAACGTTCATAAAACAATTGTATCTAATGTTTAAAAGATGATAAGATATTTAAGGCGATCAAATTCAAATTCGATCAAATATATAATATTAATATATATATATAATACTAGCTAATACCCGGTGAGCGTTGCTGCGCCTCTCAATGGAGATTTAATTTTGTTATTTGATATTTATAAAAAAAGTAAACACAAAAATTACATATGGTGTAAATGTTAATTTAAAAATGTTTTAAAGCAATTTTTATTTTTTTTTTAAAACGATTTTTCTAAGATTTTTCTAGCAATTTTTCAACAAATTTATCAAATTTCATTTGGAATTTTTATATAATTATTAATATTGCGCAGAAATATTAATTCACTTCGACATTATTCGTGAGAAACCAAACATCCTCAACTGTAATGTCAAGAAGCGCCTATGTAAAATTTCGTCAATTTTCGTATTATATCCCTTAATTAAAATAAAGTAAGAAAAAATCTGTAAAAAATTGTTGTGCCGGAATTTTTAACGATACTGAAAAAAAAAGACTTTCTTTTTGGTCAAAGCAGTACTCGGCAAAATTGGACAAATTTATACAATATATATATATACAAATTTTCATGATAATCGGCTGAGCAGTTTAGGAATTAATTCGATTACTTACAAACAACGAACAAACAAGCTCTTGCTTTAATATATGTAGATTGGTAATTAACTGATTTGATAGATTATTGAATTATTTTACAATTCAAGAACCAAATCTGTTAATGGGCTTGGACACGAATACCGTGACCGATTTTTTAGAAAAAATATCAAACATATTGGTTTTAATATTATTGGCCATTATACAAGAGCGACAAGTGAGCGCAAAATTATATAAAAAATTATATGACGCAAGCAAATTGCTCGCATGGTGTAAGCGGATTCGAGGCTTAAGAAAAGAAAACCAAATATTTCTGAGAGAGAAAATCTACCTGAGCAAATCAGAGTTTGTTCTGGTTTAAATTTTTTAAAGTTCGTTTTACCTATCCCAGTCAAACTCTTTAGGATAACAGTAAACTGAGCATATTATGTACTCTCATCCTGGATGCCTTAGAGAGCTGAGCTCGGAAAATCATTAAGTTAAATGGCTAAAATTCTATTATATTACAATCTACAATTTTCATTATCCTTTTACAGCTACTTAATTTTTAATTTGAAACAATCCAAATATGTACGTTTACGTAAATAAACATAACCAAATAAAAGAGTGTTATCCATAAATTTATAATTAAAGCAAAATTAAATTTTGAGTATAGTTAGCGCTCAAAAATGCCAAAAATTTATTAAAAATTAAGTTTTGGTCAGTTATATACGAGTATTACAAAATTCTAGACAACCGTCTTTATTTTCATTCAATAAATATCTAAAGTCAATTCTAATTTTCTTTAAATTTTAATAGATTTAATCGATAGTTATTTTAAAAATAATAAAATATTATTTGTCTTTAATAATGGGGAATTGCACTACTTAATCTAATATGGAAACCTGAAAAATAAATCCTTTGAAAATTCTCTTCGACAATTTTGAATGATTTACATTCTAATGTCAAATTAGTTACTAGCCAAATCTGTTACAGAATTTATATTATACAGAGTTGAAAGAATTGTCCTCGTAATATTTAAGTTAGTTATAGTTAAGGATATAAATTATCCTTAAAGATATAGTTTTAAAATATAAAAAACTGATCTTTCTATACATTTACAGATGGATTACAAAATTAATATTTAGGTAAAGCTTTGGTGGGTTAGTGGGTGAGCATTTAATTTACTAATTGAGAGGGTGCGGGTCCGATTTCTGTACAGGTCATCAAATATTTATTATTATTATTATTTTTTTTTAATTACAATTAAAAATTATAATTAACAATTGTTTCTACAAGCGCTAGCTGGCCGGGCTATCGGCTTATGAAATTTTTAATTAAAAATAAAAATATTGGAAAATAATTTTTCTTAACAAAATCCCCATAGTGACCAAATATAATTTAAAATATACAAGTATATAATATAAACAAAATAAATAATATTACTTATAAATTGATAGAAAGTATTGAAAGTGGGATGTAAATTAGGATGCAAGGCCTTCGTGTTAGGATGGCAAATGCTGCCCATAACAAACAACACTATTAAACGGAAATCCAGAGCTTGATTAAATTATATTTGTAAAGACACTATTCTTCAAAAGGATTAGGATTTTAGGATTCAATACCAGACAAACGAGTTCAATTTTTCTAGCGGCAACGTTATTGTAACCCAAAAAAAAATAAAAAGGGAAATACCCTAAAAAGTTGAAACTTAACCTTTTTCAAATACTGGAGAATAGCAAATCCTTTCGTCCTTGGCAAAAAAAAATTAAAGAAGGACTTTAGTGGATCCCCTTGCAAATAGAAATTCAAAGAAAGTCAGATTCCGAAATTACAATTCAACTTCTTTGTTAAAAAGCTCTTCCAGAATTGTACCCTATTCCCAAACCAACCGCCATCCTTTGGAGAAACTCTCTTCATAGAATTTCCCTAAGAAGGACACGGTTATACTAAATTATTCTTTAAAAGAGTAATCGAATTTATTTAATCCATTAAAGTAAATAAATTTATCCAAATAATCCGTAAACTGTGCATATTCCATTCCAACTAATCCATTATATAGAAAAATTATAAATTTTCTTTGTATTTTGATTTTTTTTTTTTTTTTTTTAATTTTATATTTTGCGCAATTCACTATTTTCATTTTAAAAATTATACAAAAATAAAAAACAATTTCTATTATCTTAAGATAAAATATAAATAAAATCTCATAATTAAAAAAAAAAAAAAACAAATTGTTTTGTAATACCAATGTAAGGTACTCCAGTACTACAATATGTTTCTGTGTCGTGTAATATTAAAACAATTTTTTTTTAATTTAATTTTTTAGTGATTCTCACACTTATAATAATATTCAAAACTAACACTTTATGTCAAATTTAATTCAAAATTTTTTTTTTTTTTTATTTTCTTTTGTTTTAAATTTTTTTTTTTTTTTGAAATTTTTTTGTAATTAAAAAAAAAAAGAAAAAAAAAAATAAAAACAAAAGGTAATAATTTAATTGAAAAAACAATTATAATATATATGTATATATGTATATATATTTTATTAATTATTATTAAATTATATAAAACACTGTAGAACCTACCTATGAGAAGGCAAACAATTAATTTTCCTTTCATTTTTATGCAAAGATTTTTAAAAAATTTGTTTGATTTTTTATTTGACAGGTACTTAAACCGTTATAATTATTTGAAAATTTTTTCAATTTAAAGATACTTGATGTATCTTAAGATGAAAAATTTATTTTATTTATTTTTTTTTTTTTAATTTAATCTATTTATTTTTTTTGATACTTGATGTATCTTAAGATTAAATTTTTATTTTTAAATTTAATCTCTCCAAAATTTTGGAGAGTTTTGTTTTTTTATTTAAAATTATTTTTTCAATATTCTATTGCATAAATTGAAGTATCCTTCCTTTGTGTTGCAAAAACCGTTGAATATTCTAAGATTATTATTTTTAGAACTGTATATTAACGCGGTTACAAAATCTTTTTTGATTTAAATATTTTAATATTTCTGTTATATTTTATTTATTATTATTTTAAATTTTTTTTTAATTCGAATTTAGCACTTAGTTTTTCAGTTTTATTGTTGTAGCACTTTCTGATTTCAAATATTTTAATAATTTATTTAACTGATCAGTTAATTTTTTTTTATATTTAGTATTTTTTTAATTTTTTTTTATTAAAATAGACGAGAGCGCGAATTAATACGTCTGAAATGCATGCTGTTCGAATCACGAATCTACTGAATTATCTAGTTGCACTATAATTTATAAAGAAAATTCAAAAAAAAAAAAAAAATTGGCAAGACGATGAGTCTTTTGGTTTTTTCTTTCTGTTTTTTTTTTTAGTTTTTCTTTTGCTGTTATGGAAAGAGAAAGGCCATGAACGATAGTTAGTTTCTTATACTATATATTATTATATGTTTATGTGTTTGTTAAGTCTTACTTCTTCTTTTTATTTTTTTTGATTGTTTTTCTTGTTTTTATTAAAAGTTGTCTGTTCTGCACTATTGTAAATTTTAAGTTAAGTTTAGTATCTACTATTAGTATGTATATATATTTTGTTTTATATGTTTTATACATATATATATTAATAAAAATACTAGAAATATAGATAGATATATATATATGTTTGTAATAATATATAATAATATATAAGTGTATCATTTACATAGTTTTATGTTGTTATTTTGCCATCTGATCTGTCTCTATTGTTATTAGTTTTTTTTTTTTTTTTTTTTTTTTAAGTTTTATTTTAAAGGTTTTTTTGTTTTTTTTTTGTTTTTCCAACTAAAGTTATATTATAAAAGTTAAGTTATATATTATTTTCTAAGAGTTTGTATTTTTTTTTTTTAAGATTTTGACTATATGTTTAATTTGAAGTTAATAATATTGTTAGCTTTTATTGATGTATGTGAAACTTATTTAATATATTTGTGTATTTTAATCATATATATATATATACAATATATATATATATTGAAAAGGAAATTATTTTTATATTAAATATTTAGATGTACAATATGTAGTCTTGTATAGTGTAGTCTGTGAGTTCATAGTTCAAACATCCGTTTGATTAAAAAAAACCTAAAGCCTTATTATATTTTCAAGATTCCTAGTTTTCATATATTTATGTATATGTATATAAAAGTATTAAAACTTGAAAATTTTTGTAGTCCTTGCAACATAATTGGGTTTGTTACCCTATTTTATGAGTCATATTTGTATATTTACTTTTAATTGCAAATTCTTCTAATACAATTAAAACATTTACTTATTTTTTTTTGTACAATCCTCTATCACATACAATGTGGTAAGTGAGTGGTTCTGACTAATATTTTGAGTAGAAGCATGTCTATATTTTTAATTATGATATAAGCTTTTGATATATAAGTTATATTTGCAATTCTTCGATAGAAAGGAAGGCCGAAGTCCTAATCAATACACCAGCAGTTGGATTTAAAATATTTATTTATTGTATAATGTACAAAATTTATTTAGTAATTTGTATAAATATATATAGTTAAAGATTTCTCTCTTAATGGTCCTAAATCATTCCACAATTTAAATTTAGGAAAAATTGGCTTAAAAAATTCAAATCTCCCCGTCTTCTTCAACCTTGAGTTTAATAAAAAAGATTAAATTTCTAGGTTCATTAGAAGAATATTTTAAACATTTAAATATCCCACTCAATTTTCGACATTTTCCATTACATCATAGTACTTAATTTCTTAAACTTTAATTTCAAGATTATTTCATATCGTTGTCATCAAAACCAAACTGTACATTTATGTCACACTTCCAATCCTAAAGGTTTTTTGTATATTAAAGTTGCACATTACCTAATGGAAACCCATGCAGCTGTTATTTATGGCTTCTGATGATTTCTACTGTTTCTTGTAAATTCTAAAATAAATTCTTTCGTTAAAAACTCTTCTCCTCAACTAACCCGGATGAGCTAGCGTAATAATTACTTTCAGTTTGTGCCAATTCTAAATGTAAAAATAACTAATTTTAGGGCAATTTGTCATGTGAATCCGGGCAATAATACCCTGCATGGGTATTACAAATTAAAGCTGCATGGCTCACCTAAAATTCAGGGGTATTATATCTCACCAGCTATGGTTTAAAAAACCGCAAAAATTTTTAGGATATTATGACTCATTGAAATTATTTTTTAATTAATGTCAAAAATGACAGAGGGAAATAAGGAAATAATTTTATTGAGTTATAAGATCAAAAAGTTTTATCAGAAATGGGAGAACAGACAAAACGGCTTTATGGTCTGGGGCCATATGACAAGTCATCTAATTTTATATATTTTTTTTAAATTGGCACAACAACTTTTGTCATAATTTTTAAAATTAATCAATTTATAATTATAAGCAAAAAAGTTTAGTAATTCTATAATCTGAAAATTTGACTACAATCTCATGGTCTAAAATTTGAAGATGTGCTTTAAAGTAAATTTACATTGCTGTTAATGTGAGAACATTAAAATTCACTTTCTGTAAATCTTCCTAAAATATTCAATATACTTTTAATCTGTTAATATGTGTGTGTAATATTTATACAAGTATAAATAACAAGTTATTCACTTATATTGTAATAAACTTGTTACTAACTTGAATTGTAGGATGGATTCTTGAAAATAGAAATTAAACTTTGAAAATATTGAATTACTGCGTTTATTATTCATTTTTAAAAAATTTCATTATAAATGTCACTGTACAAAATTATAAATATTAAAAATAAAAAAGTTCATAAGTTCATAAGCTCAATTTTAAAATCAATAATGGTTTTTTTATTAATTGAATTTAAAACAGAATCTTTTACAACTTGTTATAAAGTTTATATTATTTAATATTTGTGCTATTTTTGAAATGATTCAATGGTTATAACTAAATATTGCGGATCTGTTTGACAGAGAGATTTTAAGAGGATTTGGTATAGTGTTTCTAATAGGCAATTAGTTCAAAAATAATTTTACTTATAAACTTACTTGAACGGCTGAGTGGTACAGTAGTTAGACTGCTGACTTTAAATGTGAAAGAACCGGGTTCGAATCCCAGGGAAAGTGAAAATACTTTTATCAGGTTTTCAACTCAACTTAGATACCATTTGCCATTGGGTTCAAATTAATCGCTTAATCAATAATTAATAATTATATATCTTTAATAATTAACATAACAATATAAACAAATACAAAATATAAACAAATAATTTAATTGAATAATATAACTCACAGATATAGAATTACATATAACATGTATGTAAAATTATTACAATAGAAACCAAATAGAACTGTATATATTGAAAATCTAAGACATTTCTACTTGTTATAAGGCGAAGTACAATCTCATGTTTAAATTGTATGTGGAATTCATTTGAACAGTCCCAATAATATTAATATATTTCTCCCTTTTCCGATATACACATATATAGTCAAGCTGTTTAGCTTATAACAGTGAACAGTTAGTAAGTAGAGGTACCAGTAAAAAAAAAAAAAAAAAATTAATATTAAGTTCCGGCAATTGGATATTTTCTATTCTTAGCTAAATATCAAAGTGGCTTAAATGCTATCATGAAACTGGGTTCGAATTCTAGCAAAAGTGAAAAACAAATTATCTTGATTTCGACTCGATTTAGTTACCATTCGTCATTAATGTTTAAATTAATGACATACCCAACAAGTAATCAAAAAAATCAAAGGTTTTTAAAAAAGCATATTATCAAAAAAGAAGCTCAGAACCAAAGTGACTTAACCCACAAAAATATTTAAATAAAAGCCACAAGTGTTAGGACACTTAAGCCCTAAAAAAATTAGAAAAATTGCTTAGGCCAAAATAAAATACCGCCGATGCCGGAAAATTAACAATCCTATATAATTATTATAAAAATTTAACAATCCTATATAATTTATAGTTTTTATTTTTTATACAGGACCCTTTAATTGGGTTAACAAAAATGCTTAATTTCTTGCTCTTTAATTAAAAAAATTCATTGATTTTGAAATGTGTTTAACAAACTGTGACATATTCGACCATTTAGGTTGTAATCTTAGTTTATAGATAAACTGAAACTCAACTGTTTTAAACCTATTTTTACAAATGAAAACGTACTAATTTTAAAGTGTTTATTAAAACAAAATTTCAAGGTTTAAACTAACCTAAATATTATGAAATGGTATTAAAGTGGAATTAAGTTTAGAATTTGTTATAGTTAACGCTTATCTTTAATGTAATTTAGATTATTTTAATAAAATCTTCATCTTTTTAGTTAGTATATAGGTAAGCACTTATAGGGCCTTGTTTAAAATAAAAAATACAAACATAGTAATAAAATTTATGTAAATTACATTTACTAATAGTATTTCTAGATTTAAGATTTTAAAGTGACTTATTTCATTGAACATTTTTTGAAGGAAACAAAGAAAATATAAAAAATAAAAATTTTAAATTATTTTTTAAAATACCAATTGTAAGATTGATTTATTTTTTAAGTTAAGTATCTATAGTTTTTCTTTTCTTGTGTTTTTTGCGAAAATGCGATTTATGTAAATTTCCCAAAAAAAAAAAAAAAAAAACATAACGAAAACCTTCTCATCATGTTCAAAATTACATTTTTACATTTACTTCTTTTTAATTTTGTATTTTTTTACCTATATTACAAATTTAGCAACCAGATTTAAAATTATTGCATCATAAATAGCTATGTGAGCTTTTGTTTTATTTAATAAAAAAAAAATTGTATTAAGAAAATATTTTCTATTTAAGCATTTTAATTAAAAATTAAAATGAAATAAAATAAACAAGGCTGTGTATATAAAAGTTAAGGTTTTAAGAGGATGTAAATTTTGTAAACGTTAAAATTGTCAATGAGGGGCTTAACATAATGTTTCTATACTTTCAATCTAAATAATAATTGTTGCAAGAATCCATTCATTTATATAAAAATATAATATTTAAGCTTCATCATTTGAATCTTCATTTTAGATGCTCAAAACTACATTAGTTCTTGTTTGTCAGAACATGATATATTTCCAAGAGTGGATAAAGCTCAAAATTTTAATTTAAATCAAAGCTCAACTTAAATTTCAGCTAACTTTAACTTAAAGTTAATTCATACCTTTAGCTTTATAAAAAAGCTCATAAGCTGAGTTAACTGATAATTGAACAAAAACATGCGCTCAAACGTTACTCAGCTTAAGAAGCTCAAACCCATTTAAAACTTTAATTCATATACTATATATATTTAAATTTAACAATTTACCTATAAATTCAAGTATATCTTATTAAATGAATTTGAGCTTTTTTGAGTTGCGCCCAACTCAAACACAATTCAACATTTGGATTAGCCCAAGTTTGAGTCAGCTCAACGAGTGAGTTTATGTGTGTTAGCTCAATGTCTAAGCTTATATAAATTGCTCAAACTACATGTAGCTCAATTTTTGAGTTGAGTTTGAATTGAGCTATGTTTTTGATTTCGCTCTTTTATAACCCTGATAATTCTAAGTGTATAAACTCAGTTCAAATTATTCGTTTTTATTGATTTTTTAAACTTCGTAATACTTTTCATTTAACAATTATAAAAGATGTTGGATTCAAACATTTAAAAAAAAAACATTCGCAATACGACAATCTCATGTACCAAATTGTATTAAACCACTGCATCTACAGTAGAATTTACGTTATTGAGATTTGATAAAAGAACTTTTTCTACTTTTGTGTGTTTGGAAATTTTTAATGGATTCAATCTTCCTATGAAAATTCACTAGTTTACGTTAGACAGTTATTTAATATTTTATAAACAAATGAAGGGATAGATGACCAAATTTAAATAATTCAGCTTTTTTGTAAAAATTTATTCAAAAAGAAAAACAAATAATTTTCTATTAAATTTATAAAAAAAAAATTAAAATTAAAACCTAAGTACATATTAACATTAAAACAATTGTAAATAAATAATTTGGTAGGTTTTTATTGTTTAATTTTTAATATCTAATTACATAGTAGTTTTGAACTAATAAAAAAGGTACTTAGAGTTTGTTTTTATTTATAACTAAGTTTTGTACTCTTAAAAGTTGAAAAATATATTTTCTTTTTGTTTTTTTATATTGATTTTAATTATTTGTGACATAATTGAAATTAGGATAAGACATTATCATACTTTTGAATCTCTAATAACTTTTATATTCTGAAATCTTTTAGTTTTTGCTTAATTAGTAAAACTTGATATTAAGATATTGTAAATTATATTTATATTTTTTTTTGAACTGGCTGAAAATCTCTAAAAGACACCTTAAAAATTTATGGCGCTTTGGAAAAGACATTTTATAATTTCGAAAACATCTCTAACCTAACTTAATATATAGAGAGAGTTCTTAAACTGCTTTTGAATAAAAGTGACTATAGGGAATAGAACAAGAATACGCTTCCTATTTTTTAAAGACGTTTTCTGGACATTTAGATTCATTATCGAAAAAATATGAATCAATAACTTTATATCATTCTTAATTCTACACCAACATTGAATCTGAGAGGATGCTTTCGTGCACTGCTCACGGATTCTCCGTATTCCAAATTCGACAGTTATGTTTCTTGACACATAAATTTAAATGAATAAATTTAAATTTTCAGTTTTGATATTAAGAATTTTTAATCTAATAAAAATTCAAACAATAATTTAATTGAATAATATAACTCACAGATATAGAATACCATATAACTCAAATACAAAATATTACAATATAAATAAAAATAGAATTGCATCTAAGACGTTTCTATATATTATAAAGCCTAATACTATCTCATGTTTAAATTGTATGTGAAATTCATTAAGATCAATTCTAATAACACGAAGATAATATTACCCCCTGTTCCAACTTTTTCTTATGATATATACAGGCTTATTAGCCTAACAGTTGAACAGTGAACGTTTAAAAAAAAAAAAATCGCAATGTCTGTAAAAATAATTTATCGCAGATAACTATGGTTATCATAAAAAAATTCTTAATATTTAAAAAACAGAACCATGGTTTTGCAAACCGTGGCAAATAATCTTTTCTAATACATTAATCACACCTCTCTAATCTTACATTAATCTCATTATTTTATACTTTATCTAATTGAATATTTCATTATTTAATGGATAGTATATAATAAACATTAATCTTAAAAATATAAATTTTCATTGATAGTTAAAATCCCTATTATTTATATTATATATACATTATAAGCATATTAATATATTATTGTATTAAATGTATATCTTCTATTTCCATTTTAAAATCGGACTTAAATTAAAAAATAAATAAATTTTTTAATAAATGCATTATATAATTTTATAATAAAAAAAATTGGATAAGATCATTGCTTTGTCATGAATCATGATATAATTTACTGTTTTTTTTTTGGTAATAATATGACAAATAATATGTTTTGATTTATTATGGGTTCCACTCTAAATCCATTTCACACATAATGCATCTATAGAACGTCAAACATAGTTTATACGTATGTATGTAGTATGTACCAAATATGACTTTAACTTAAGTTATTCCGTGCACTGTCTTTTGTGTATTTTCTATATATACAAAATTAAACTTTTTTTTTTGTTTTTAAAACAAAAGAAATCTGTCATAGTATTTGTGTTTTATAATAAGTCAATATAAAAATAACAGTTTAGTTTACTGTCATATAAGTAACTGTGTTTTCTTTTATATTTAATACAAATTTTTAAAAGAAAATTTTTCAAACAATAAAAAGTAAAAAATTTGTTTTGTTTTAAAACAAACGTTTATTAAAGAAAATGTAACATGTTATGTTTGAAATTTGCAGCTGTATATTTTAAAATTAAAAACATTAGTAAATTTTTTTAATGTTATACTGACTTAATTTTCTTCCTATTTATTGTAGTACAATTTAAAATTTTAGGAAGTATTCGATTACAGAGTGACAATAAAATTAGTGCATGGATCGTTATTTTGGCTGCGATAATACAACATTTATTATGAACTGATGCAAATTAAATAAATCAAGCTTAAAAGCTCTTTTAAATATTGGTAAAGGATCAATAAACAAATATTCAAAATCATGCTTAAAATAACCTTGGATGTATGCTATCTTAAAAAAGTGTTGTAAATTATTAATACAGTCTTATTTAACTGTTTTGGATTAATGTTATTTGCCAAGATTTTTTTTTTAAAGAAGATTAAATTTTTCTATTTTTTTAAAATTTCCAAATAAAACTTTTGAATTATTAATAAAAGTTTTTCATTAAAATATTCAAAATTCAAAAAATTCGATGAAAACGAATAGACTGTGAAGACTTTTTTATATTATATATTATATTCTATACAATTTTTGTTTTAGAATGATAAAAGCAAACTTCAAAACGAGAATAGTAAACTTCAAAGTGTAATAGTAAACTTCAAAGTGGAATAGTAAACTTCAAAGTGGAATAGTAAATTTTAATATCGTAATAGTAAATTTCAATATAAGAATAGTAAATTTTAAAGTGAGAATATTAAGCCTTTTATTTATTTTCAATAAATTTTTTAAATTCAATAGTAGAATTGCAATTTGAAAATGTGCTCTTATAGTAAAATTAAAAGGCTCCAAAAATACCTCCAAAAATTAAAAAAAATGCAATTAAAAAAAATCAAAAAAAATGCAATTAATTGTTGTGTCAAGAATCAATAGATGCTGCCGACAACTTGCACGTACGTTTAATGTTCAACAATCAACAGCATATCATTCCTTACGAGTTCAGAGAGAGGAATCGTTGACAAACGAGGAGGGAAAAGTTTTCCAAAAATTATTCAAATTCTTTTAGACTATTTTGTTGGATTGATCGAAAATAACTGCCGAAGTACACTAACGGTACTCATTAGTGTTCTTTTGCTGCATTTAAAAAAAAATTAATATGTTGATGTCAAAAATAACAATATCAAAACACCTATATTCTTTAAGTTACTCGCTAAAATATTTAACGCACCAACCTGCAATGGAAAATTCCCCTGAGCACAAAATAAAAGCAAAAGGAGTTTGTAGAATGTTTTTTGGAATTTCAGTCCCAAAATAAACCATTATTTCTTCGAAATTTTTATGAATTCTTTAGGAGGCGCAAGGCAGTTGATTAAGTTAAACCTAGCATATTGTTCCCATTTCATCATTCAAATCTTAATATAATTATTACAGAAATAAAAATTTTATCTCATTAATTTAATGCCACTATAATTTTTTTTTTGTAAATTTATCGAAAATGATGAAAATACTTTCGTTTTACAATTTTTTTATTTTTTTCTCAATCCATGAATATTTCCGACTATTTGGCTAATTATATATCTACTATCTAGTTAGGTTGTATTTCATAGTTAGTGTATTTATATATTATATTTATTGTTTATTATCTCAGAGACTACAATAGATTGCCAATGATGCTGGGTGTTTTTTATTTGTTTTAAACAAAAGGAAAAATAATACAAAAATTTAATATTGTATCATTAAAATCTAAAATTTAATTTATATTTTATTGGCATAATTTAACTAACTTATAATTTTTTTTTTTTTTTTGAATAAAATAATATGTTGCATTTGTTCACTATGTGACCAAGTTTTACAGAAAGAAGAAATAAAAATATGTTTCACGAAATAAGGTTTTTCTTTTGCTTTTTATATTGTGTGACAAATTTTTAATGAAAAATGTGAAAAACTGAACCCATTTTAGTTATTTGAAAAATTAATTTGCGTGCTTTAAAATTTGTGAGTTGTGAGCTATGTTTAGTTGTATTAAAATTATATTAAAAAATTTTTCTTTAAGGAAAATAAATAATTTTTTTTTATAATATTTCTAATAATTAGTCATCGGTTATAAATTCTTTTAATAGTATTTTTATAAAATATATCACAATATCTGCTAGAGAATTTTTAAATTTAAACTAGCAGAATTATATATGATATGACCATTCCATGGATTTTTTTTAAAATATTTAAAATTTTTCGATATAAAACGTTTTCTGGTCAAATTAAGGTATTTACCAAATATTTTCCAGTATTTTCCAGATTTTTTTAGATTTTTATTAAATATATTCAGATTACTAAAGAAATTCAGATAATTTTTCGTAAGAATCAGATTTTTACAAAATAATTTCAGGTTTCTTTTTCGAAAATCGGAGTTTTCCTAAATAATTTCGGATAATTTTTTTTCAATTGAGATTTTACTAAATTAATTCAGATTTTTTTAATATTTATTTAAAATTTTTAATTTTTAACTGGAAAACAAAATCATTTCCGCAATTCATATTGAAACGTAAGTAGTATTGCATTAAAATATTGTTTTACTTAAATATTCAATTTATTATTCGGAATAATAAAACAATAAGATATACACTTGATAAATATACATACTTTTACAAAAAAAATATATATATATATTTTATAGAAAAGAAAAAGTACTTTTACTTTACATTACTCAAATTGGTAATAGTTTGTGGTATCAGAGTCAAACTTAAGAAAACTAATCAAAGCCTATACTTCAGGTTTATATGTTATTTTTGGATTTAATAATAAAATATTATATGAGAACAAACAATACGTTGTTAGTTTGATTTAAAATTATAAAATGATTCTTGAATTGTATTAACAAATTGGTGAAATCCAGTCAATTAACACTAAATCCAAAAACTATTACAGGCATATACGCTTGAATCTTTACAACTTTTTGTTTAAATGTAATTCGGCTGGAATCACTATGTATAAATCTCCAGCATTCTATTATTTGTAATACATTTGGACAAGGAATTTTTTTTAAATATTCTATATACAACTATACAACATTTGGTTGATACACTGTTTTTATGTTCCTTAAGAGACTAGAAAGGCTCATGAGTCATGAGGTTATTAATAATGGATTATATAATTTGAAAGTTTGCATAATTTTATATAAATTAAAACTTGAATAGCTTGATTTAAAAAAAAAAAAAAAAATTTTTTATTACAAATAAAAATAAATAATTAAATTATTTAAAAATATACATTAAAGATTAAATGAATTCTTTGATTTTAGCCCATATTATAATTTTAAAATATGAAAATTTAAATATTAAGTAAACAAATTTAATTGAATTCAATGAGTTGCTTTTGTTTTATTTTGTCAAACATTTTTCGAGGGATAAGTTATAGTCTATTTGTTTTTTTAAATGTGTGCTTTCATAAATTTTTGTATAAAACTTATTTAAAAACCTTAGCATAAATATTTTATCAAATTAGCATTTTAATGTATTCCGTTCTTTTGCGCTTGAATAGTTTTTTCCTTCTTGTGGTTGATGAGAATTTAATAAAATTTTTAGAAATGCAAATTACTTTAATTCAATTTTTATAGTATTATTTTTTTATTATTAATTTTTTTTTGTAATAAAATTTGAATATTTTTATTTTAGTTATTATTACTTATTTTAAATAAATTTTTTAATTACATGAGAGTGCTCTTTGTTGCAATGTTGAAATTAGGGCTAGATAATTTTTTATTTTGTTTTTTTTTTATTAATGAAGTAATTTAAAGTTAAAAGTTAGTCAATATTTTGTTTTTAAAATAAATTGCGCTTCTTGATTAAGTTAATTTTTCTGGGTCAAAACTGGTAGATCATTTTGTTCTTGGAACTTATTAAAACTATCAAAATTTTTCTCAATTCATATTTCCTCGCTTCTTAATGACATCTTTTATATTTTAATATTAATTAATATCTAAAGAAAGCTCAGCTTTATAAACACAAAAGATGGTGGTTTAATTAATTTAGAACTCTTAAATTTGGTGCAGGGTGATCCTTCTTATTTTCTTTATGTCTCTGAAATTTGGGAGTCGGGTTCCATCCACACAACTCCTAAGATCTTTAAGCATATCTTCGAAATTAATCAAAATAGTAACTCAATATATATATAGAAGTTTTAAGTTTTGGTCCAAGGGTGATCGTTGGTATTTCCTTTTGGTCCCTTGAAATTCGTGATTATTTGGAGTTGTGGTTCAGGTATCTCCCACAAACCTCAGAAGATCTAAGAAAAGGACCGAAATTACCGAAATCTGAAATTTAGTAAGCGGTAGCTCCGTTGTCCTGTTTCCATTATGTTCTTGAATATTAAAATAAATTGAAAGAGTGGTTGGAGTACTTAATCACATGCCTCCCGAGACCTAACAAGCATATCTTAAAAATTGCTAAAGATTGGAAAATTGGAATTTGGTACAAAAGTGTTCTGTCCTGTTTTCTTTATGTTTATGAAGTTTGAAAAAAATGAAAGTAGTGATTCAGATAGATGTCACACTCCTTTTAGATCTAACCCGCATAATATTCGCAATTAATGAATTATAAAAATTTAAGTAATTCTGTTCTGTTTGTTTAATGTTCCCAAAATCTGAGATGAGTTGAAGTGGGCGTTAGTATAAGCTTCGATTGAATCTGTCAGGTGAAGGGTATTCCAAAAGTTGTATTCTGTACGGGACTCGAACTCTTACACCCTCAAGTACTAAGCCATTTTATTATCCAATAAGAAGCCATCTGATTATCATATAGACTACTAAAGATTAATTTATGTTTCATATTAATTTTTTTTTCTCAATTTCAGCAAAAATCTGATATATGTACATCTTAATCTAGATTCTTGATTATCGAAATTTGCGAATTTCGAAAAAATATTTGTCACAATATTTAGAAGCTATAAATATATTAATTATAAAATTTGTTAGATAGAAGTAACACATTGAATTTGGTTTGTTTTTCAAAATACTGTAATTAAATTTAAATTGTTCATTAAATTAAGTTATAATTTAACTAAGTATGTATTTTATTAATAATATTATTTGAAAAGTAATGACAGTCATTGAACAAAACAAAAAAAATTAGTCTAAATCCGGAAGACGAAAATTATTCTTAAAAATTTCCTTTCAAAAAGAGAATCAAAATTTTTGACAATCAACTACTGTAGTTAAATTGTTAAAGTGAACGTTTTTTTTTTTGGAAATAATGATCAAATGTTATGAATGTATCACTACTCATGATTTGTGTAAATTAAAAACGCATTATTATAATTCATTGTGTATATCATTAACTTCCTTTTGTGAAGCGTTAATTTTGTGTTTTGCTTTAATCAATGTTTTAAAATTTTATTTAAAAATTGAATTACAGTTTTAATTTAACGTTTGTAATGTAATTTATTTGCATCCATTATTTTTATCTTTTGAAAAATTTTTATTATTCAAAAATATAAATTATTTTTAAATAAATTAAAGTTTTTGATGGAATTAGTTTCACTAAAAATAAATATAAGCGCTAACTGTTAGGCTAATAAGCCTGTCTATACCATAGGTACATGTTGGAACAGGGTGAACATATTATATTCGTATTATTGGAACTGATCTTAATGAATTCCACATAAAATTTAAACATGAGACAGTATTAAGCCTTATAAAAAGTAGAAATGTCAATGTGTGCAGTTCTATTTTGTTTATATTGTAATATTTTGTATTTCAGTTATATTCTGAAGGTATTCTATATCTGTGAGTTATATTATTCAATTAAATTATTTATTTATATTTTGCATTTGTTTATATTGTATTGTTATATTAATGTATTTTTTATTAGAGCTATATAATTATTAATTATTAATTAAGCTATTAATTTGAACCCAATGGCGAATGGTAAATGAGTCGAGTCAAACACCAGAGAAATTTTTTCACTTTCACTGGGATTTGAACTCGGGCTTTTCGCATGAAAGTTTGGCACTTAAGACACTGTGCCACCCAGCCGTAAATAAATACAATGTTACGGTAGTCTTACGGTAAAAAAATATATCAATTATTAAAAGTAGTACAAAATTAGATGGCGGCAACGGTATTAATGAAGTGCATATTCGGAAACTTGGAGATATAAAATAACGGAATGTGATGACATCTTTTAAATCTATGACAAAAGTTTATCCTATGTTTTGTTAAATATAATCTGACAGCAGTTGGAATCTAAGAGGCAAGACCTTCCATTTGAAATGTCAACGATTAAACTATTACGCGGATATATGTCAGATTCCAAGTATAAAACATGCATATAACAATGATATAAATTATAATTTTTTTTGTTAAATACCTACCTCATAATATTATATGGCAATATTTAGATTTTTTGTAGAAAAATATCACGTCTTAAAGTTTTTACCAACAAAAGGTTTTAATTTAAAAATATAAATAAAAATATAATTATTAATAAATAATTTAATTATATTTAACAATTTAAAAAAAAAAATATAAAACAATTTTGATTTCCTCTAGTACCAAGTGGTAATTTATAAAAAGTTTTTGATATATTTTTACCTCTTCTTATTACGTCCAAATTGAAATGGACTTGTACAGTATATTTCGATCCGATTAATTCAATAATTTATTTATTGTATTTTTTTTTAATTTGATATATTTATTAATATAGAAGGTATATTATTGAATTTACATTCAATATTCTTTACACAATTAACTTATAATTTTTTTTAACTGTTAATTTAGAACCAATTCATAGTCAGTCACGAATCATTAATTGTAAAATTGTTCTTATATATACAACATGTATAGGAAAATCTAATTTTAACTTCTAATTTTAAATTATAACCTTTGTTTTCATTTTTTAAAAGCAACTTTCAATTATCGATAGAACAGGTTCATGTTAAATGAAACTTAGGTAGCAAACATAATTTATAAAAATGTTATTTTTTTTTTAGAAAATAATTACGGCAATATAAATTTAATTGAAATTTGATAAAAAAAATGGTTAATATAACTCATATAAGAATGTAATGTATATATATATAAGTTATAATAATTGTCGCTAAATTGTGCATGGTTTATCTTAATACCGGTTATGATTAAATTGCAATTTTCCTATAATAAAGTTCAAACTGCAGAACAACTTGTATAAATATGTGAACAAAGAAAGACCTTTAAAGACTTTATTATATTGTTGCAGTTTTTTTTTTTTCAAGGTTATAAAATTATATTTATAGATGGGTGTTTTTATTATTTTATAAGATTGATTATATAGAGAAAAAAAAATGTTAGAAATCTTTAGAAGATATTGCTTTTAGTGACAAACGCTCAGAGTGTTGGATAAAAAATAAATATTGCCAAAATTAAAATGCAATTAACTCAACTGAAGATTTTAAGAGATCGAACAACATTAAGATATTTCAAAAACGAGAAAGATTGTAGGAGAGTAAACTGTGTCAACTTTGGGATACCCGTATGACCATAATATAAACATTATATCATCTGGTAAATTACTTTTGACAAAATTTAAAAAATTCGGCTTTATAATGTATAAAGTAATGCTCATGTGAAATGTGGAGTTGTATGGCAACTACTCGAACCCACTGCAGTAGACCAATCAAATTTTGCAGAAACTTTGGCCATAAAACTAAACTATTTTTGGAAAACTTTCAGACACCCAGCTTCATTAGATGTAGAATAATGCTCATATAAAAAAAGAAGTTGTATGGCAGCTACTCGAACCCAAACCAATACCCCAACCAAATTTTGCAGAAACTTTGGTCATAAAAATATACTATTTTTGACAAAATTTCAGACACCCAGGTATAGAAAAATTCTCATTTAAGAGAAGAAGTTGTATGGCAGGGTACTCGAACTTGTGGAATCAAATGGTTGGATTTCAATAGCGATTACAGCTATTTTATTTTTTGAGTTATCAGACGGACGGACGGACATAAATTGCTTAATCGATTTATTTTTCGATTCTGATCCTATCGATACATTTGGGTCTTTATCTAACCCCTCGTTCTTTGCATCACAAACATAATGGCAAATTTAGTTACCCTTTTGACTTATCGTCATACGGGTATAAAAACAAATTTGACAATTATTATACACATAAAATTCTTACACGAGTTAATTAAAATGACTAAAGATATTGGAGACTTATGGCAAAGTACAATTAAATTTTTTAATTTAGAATATGTTCTTTGTAGTCTTAAGTTTTTTTTTTAAATTTAATTGTATATCTTTTATTCAGGCTTAAGTTTTAAGTTTTAGAACTGTCAATATATTGATTTATTGAATTGAAAAACTGCCAAAAGTAAGGTTGGTCATGCGATAAGAACTTATTGCAATTATAAATTTTTTTCTAAAAGCAAAAAAGTTTACCAAGACAATTCAGCAGCAATCAGGTTGCTTGGAATAAGTTACTTTTGATCTAAAAGTGTAAAATGGCCGTAGAGGATATTTTCTTCATATAAAAAATTTTTAAATATAGTTGTTGTTAAAAGAGCAGCAAAGTACCAGGATATAAGAGGTAGTGCAGCCATTGATAAGCTAATGAAGATTGGAGAATAGTTTTAGTCAAAGTTAAGACTTTGAACTTTAATCTCATTGAAAAACATACATGACATGCATAATCAAAGAATGAATATGTATAGATTTTTTGAGGAAATTAATATAATTATATAAAATTATATTCAATTATATAAAAATAAATTGATAATATTATAATTTATTTATTTCATCAATTCATTATTAATTATGAATAATAATTAAATCCATATTTTTATGAATAATAATTAAATCCAATCGAATGCAATTAAGAAAATTTCTGAACATGCGTCGAGTTATAATGTTAGAGCTTCAAAGTTACTATTTAACCTTAAAAATTAATTAATTTTAATTTTTAAGTCCTAAAACCACTCTTGAATAGGGAAATTTCCGTAATTTCTTCTTAGCAAACTTATACTGAATCTCAAAGATCTAACCTTTTTTCCCCTTCAAAATTTCGAGGTTATCGAAATCAAATTGTGGCTTGCACCAAAATTTGGATCCTTTCTCAGAATTTTATTATTTAAGCAAAAATGGTTAAAAATTAAGATACACTTTCTTCAATTTTAAGAAAGCCCTTTATAATTGAACGTTGAATTTATATAGGTACTTTTTTTGCAAAATTTTTTGAAAATGAGCCTGAAAGCAATCAGAGTTGTATTCTGTATTTGCTATTCACCTATTGGTTGCTTCAAACGGATATTACAGTTTGGTCTTCCTAAAAGATTACTCAATTTGATGTTAAATACATTTTCCGATATTAGAATTAAACAAACAAGTCATAATTTTTGGTAAATCATAAACACTAAAAATTTACAAGTTACAAGATCCAAATATACAAGTAGAGTTTAAAAAAATTTATCTTTAATGGAATTTTCTTAATTTGAATTAATTCAAAAACAATGGAGAAAACATTTTGTATATAACATCATTAGTATCACATTAAAACAATTAAAAATTTTTCAAAAAATAATATAAGAAAACTTAACAATAACAACTTTTACTGACCCGTTGGAACACGTTAGTTACATCAGTGTTTATTTTACTTGTTAACGTAAATATTAATCGGTTATTCGCATTGATTTTGTGTAACAAGTTATCAAAATAGATATTGTAAATGTATATATGTAATTGTAAAATGTATATATGTGATACAAGAAACGGTTCCCTGAAATAAAGTCAAATCAAATAAAGCCAATTGATTTTATTTTTATATCAATATGAAAGATTGAAATGCAGTCAAATTGATTATTGGATGGATTTTAGAGTTGGTTTCACAATCCGGATTGTCGCCTTTTCCAGAATTTTTGTATATATTATGTAAATGTGAGATTCTGAGTTGGGAGGGATTATTATTATTTAATAGGCTATTATCATACAATTCTATAAATTTTAATGCAAAATCAAGCTTCAATTATTTAATTAGCGGGGGGCATTTTAAAATTTTTAAAACTAGATGTCGCACCCAACACTAAAATCCATAGAATGGTATGAGAATATAACACACCTCCTTCATTCGTAAGTTTTTAATTTTTTTAATACTATGTAATAAAATTAGTTATAAAATAATTAGTTTAAATATTTTAGAAAAGGCAAAATGAACTTCGTATACTAATTTATATTCTCACAAATATATTATATGTATACATTTAATACATATTTAAAATTAGAGTTCATTTCACAATCAGCGTTTAAATATTGTGTTTAGGGGGGGTTTTGGTACAATAGCCCCCACTTTTTTAAGTTAATTGTTGTTAAAATATATATATATATATAAAATACAAATTAAAAGGAATATTAGAGTTTGTTACAAAATCAGCATTACACGCCTTTTACAAAATATTTATATTTATTTTTATGTGTATATACACAGAATTTGTTTTTAAAAATACCAGTTTTAGACTTTATTTCATTTTAATTTTGTCAATATTTCGTTTTTAAAAAATGAAATAAAGTCAAAATGTAAAATTTCATAATTGTAAAATTTTTTGAAATAAAGTCAAAATGTAAAATTTCACTTTTTGATTTTATTTCAGGGAACCCAAAAAAAAAACATAATTAATAATATGTAATAATATTTGATTTGAAAAATCAAAAGGAAATTGGACATTTTATGTATCATTGTTTTAAAAAAGCTTATATTAAAATTATTTTCAAATATTCTGTAAAACATTCACCTCATGCTGAGTATTTATTGATAAGTAGGAAAAAAACTATTTTTTTGTTTACTTAAAGTTGCAACTTTTTAAAATTAATTAATGTGAAACTTCCTGAAAATTGATAAAAAATATATATTTTTTTAATATAAATGTAACAATTTGTATGGAGGACTCTGTCTATTGTTGAGAAATGTTTAACTAGAAAAATTGGTTCGAATTTTTTAAGTTTTTAAATGGAAATAATGAGATATTGATGTTAATTAAAAATTTCATTAATGGAATACTATACTATAATATAATTTAAAATGGTGAACCACGCAATGTAATAGCATATTATATAATATTGAATCTATTGGGTTATAACAAAAAATTAACTCACTTACTGAGCAGTACTAATGTTACCAAACTAACAGTTAAGGCCTTACACTTTACATTATTTAGTATAACACTAACTGTTTTTATATATTTTATAAGTAACAATACTAACTAGTAATTTTTTTAAATATACATATATAATATATCCTATTGTTTGCTAACCTACTATTGACTAAAACTTGATAATTGATGACTCAATCAGTTAGTGATAGTTCTTTAAATGGCCATTTGACTGAAGCGTCTGATACAAAGCTATTATGATCTTTTATTTAACACAACTTCAAAAAGTAGAACAAACATATATGTTATATAATTCCTAGATGTAACAACCTTAATACGTTGAAATAAAAATAAAGGATTAATGAAGATATGTTTAGTTTGAATTTTTGCATTTACTTAGCAGACGAAATCTGAATAATGACTTTAAGCAATGTATGTAAAAAAATTTCAGACCTCTATTACAATTAGAATTAATAAGTATAGAGACCTGGGTATAATAAAATAAAAATGCACTTCATTGTATTCCTGCTTTATAATTACTACCTATAGCACTGTAAATAGTCTATTTAATTATGAATGAAAAAAGGATGATTTCAAAAAATATGTATTCTAACAATGTAAAATATCCAATTATGGAAGTATGATAAGGCCACCAAACTTTAATTACAATTTCTTGAATTTGAATAAGCAGATCTAATTTTAATTAAAAAAAGTGAATACAGTTTTTAACATAGTATTAAAAAAAATTTTCATTCTGTGCCTGTCCATCCTTCTGTTACAAAACTTTGACATTGTTTAAAATAAAGTTTAGAAATTTAAACTACGGATAGATAACTTTTGCAAAACTATTAATTTCATAAAAGAACATTTTTCTGCATAGTCATATATTTTAAGTAGACAAGCCATATATTTAAATTGCTATAACAAAAGTTAAACTTCTGTAACTTGAATACCTGTCAAAGTTTTTTTTGAAGTATACACAAAATGTTTGACTAACAATGTTTTGGAATTGAGTAATGTCATTAATGTCATTTGGTTTACTAGAAGTAAACATGTATTCCTTCTTGCATTTTTTGTGAAATTTTTTACAATTTCAATTTATTTTCAAAAAAAAAAACTACTATAGAATTAACACAGTTTCTGTCCATTCAGTTTTTATCGTATTTTTGATTGCTAAAAATTTTCCAAGATTTCTCTTCTTAAACCGAATTACTTTAAAAAAAAAAAATTTGTAAGCCTTGATTTCATTTTATTTGATACACAATGTCCAACATAAATTATAAGTTCTATAAAAATTATACGAAAAAAATTTTCAAAAACGATTTCGTGTCTAATTTAAAATTACGATATTAAATGTTCTATATATTTGAGATTTTAATTTAATTTTGTAAAGATTAATAGTTGTAATTAAAAAAAAAAATTTAATTGCTTTTTATTTATTCTTATAGTTACAGTTTCTTAATATGGACATTGAATTTTAACCTAAAATCTAACTTTTAAACTTAGATTATAACTTATTATAGAATTCAAAAAAAAAATTCACAGATATTTAACTTTTAACATTTTCTAATAAAAAATTTGTTTTTTTTTTTTTTATATTTTTGATTATCTATAATTTCATTTATGTTTTATTACATTCCGTTTATAATACTGACCATTTTCAATTCATTGTATTAATTCTACCTTGAATTATTAATATCTAAAAATGTACAATGATAAACATTTTTGATATTTTGTTGCATGATATATTTTATTTGAACATGATATTAAAAAATAAAGATATTCTAATACTTAATCAAAATCAAAAATTGTAACTAAAAAAAAACAAATTAATTGATTCTTTAAATTAAATAAAATAATTAAAAAAAAAAATGAGTGAAAATGTTTTTAAAGCGTAAAAAATTTCATGAAATAATTATTACAATAAAATATTAAATATCGTTTATACATGAATAAAATATCATATGTTCATATTTTTTTTTTAATTTAAAGTTCAAATATGTCATGCAATATACAAAAACAAAAATGGATTCAACCTTGACATTTTTCATTTTCATTTTTCTTGTAAGTGAAAAAAAAAATATGTATATTGTATCTGCAGAAGTATCTGAAGTAGTATTTTTAGTATCTTTAATAGTATCTTATATTATACCATATGATTTTCATTATGAAAGATAACGCGTTTCACTTTTATAACATGACATCGCATGGTTAGATTGTAATACTCTGGTAATACTGATTTATTGGAATACTTGTACAAAAATGATTACTTATTTAGAGATAACCGAAAGTGTACAATAACAGTTTATTTTAATAAATAAGTAAATGTACGTACATTTTTTTTTTTGGGGTGAGAATTTGTTACGGTTAACAGTTTTTTAGACCGTGAAATATATATCTTATCTTTTTTTATTTATTAATTTTTTTTTAATACCAATTTATATTTACATATTTTTTAAATATGATGTAATTTGATAATTGTAACAAATAAATGATGTTAATATATGATGTTAATAATTTCTTAAACTTTCTGCACAATTAAATTAATAATATTTATTTATATTATTTATTAATATAATTAAAATTTATTACTTTATATATTAATAGATTTTAATTAATAAATAAATTTAAATTCTATTAATATTTATGGAAAATTTAAATTATAAAACTATATTTGATATTTATTTATTTGTAGTACCAGACAAAAGTAAATATTGCCTGATAATATTAATCCTTTGGAAATTTGACATTTGAACTTATTATTAAATTATTGTAATATACATTATATTTTTTTATTAGATATGATCCGACCAGGGTTTGAACCTGAGAATTTTCGATTGAAAAGCCGCTACTTTACCGCTGAACTATCGCTCAGATGTTTGATATTTAGTTAATTAAATTAATTTAATATTTCAATAAAATGAAATTTTCAACTCCTTCTTTTATATGAGCATTACACTACCCCTAATGAAGCTGGGTGTCTGAAATTTTGCTAAAAATAGTTCAGTGTAATGACCAAAGTTACAGCAAAATTTGATTTTTAATCCACCCAAACTTCTTACAGCTGCAATCAAAAATCTATGATATTACAGAAAAATAAAATAAAAATTATTGGACACTGCTGCCATACAACTCCTTCTTTTATATGAGTATTCCACTACACTTAATAAAGCTGTATGTTTGAAATTTTGCTAAAAGTAATTAACCGTATGATATAATGTATATGTTACGGTCATACGGGTATCCCAGAGTTGACACAGTCTACTCTACTACACTCTTCCTCGTTTTTTCCTTTAAATGAATATTTTTTAAAGTGAAAACGTTTTTATCTAAAGTAAGGAATTTCATTTTTAGTGAAGATATTTTTACATTAAGTGAATTTTTTTTATTTAAATTTAAGTTTTCCTCAATCACATTTGTTGAAATTTAATTATGATTTTCGGCAGTTAAATAAGAAATTGGATGAAGTGAAGTTTTTCTTAAATAAAACTTGGAGTCTTACAAAAGTAGCTCAATTGGCTGTTAATTATTGGACACTGCACTTAAAAATTATATAAAATGGTTCCGCGAGATAAAAAATTCTATTTACCATTCTAAATACAAGTTTTGTGGTTATTAATTTAATGCAATATTTTTAAATATCTTTTATAAACTTTTCTAATAACCTATTAAATGCATGTAATGGATTGCTCAATTATTTTTTAATCCACCCAAACTTCTTACAGCTGCAATCAAAAATCTATGATATTACAGAAAAATAAAATAATTATAGAATGTACATAGGTGTTCACTATTTAATTGTTGAATTCCTAAGTTAATTTTTAATGGTAAATTAAAGTACTTGAAATACATTTGTCAACTTTAGAAGTGTTGTTTTTTTATTGAGTTTTTTTAATTTTTTTTGTTATTTTCAAAATTAAAATTTTTTAATTTTTTGACAGTAATTCACATTGTAAATAATAGTTTTTCGCAATATTGTCACAAGTTTTATTTAATTAGCTTGTTTTATTATTTGACATGGAAATGTTTAAACATTTTATTTTATTGTCTTTATGGTAACCTTCTTTTTTTGTTGTTGTTGTAGTTATTATTGTGGAATTTGAAAGTACAACATACTTTGGACTAAATATAAAAATACAATAATGTTGTTTTGCAAAATAGATCATTTGTTATGCATAAATTTTTATATATTTATCTTATAAATGGCAAACAAATTATAAGGTTCCATAATTTTATGATTGCATAATAAAATGGGGTTTTCATTATTATTCACAAAAAAATTTTTAATAATTTGTACCTGAATTATTTAATAAATTAATAAAATGTATAATGGCATTTTTCTAAAAAAAAAGAAATGAAATACGATTATTTTATTAGTTTAGTTTAAGGTTGTTTTTGATATAAAAAAAACCTTTTTTTAATTCACCCAGTTTTCTAAACATCTAAACATTTTGATATCATGGGTTTATTTGATTTTCAAAAAATTAATTTTGAATGTTTTAAGTATAAACGGCAACACTAATTAAATAATTATTTTTTTTGTAAAAAGTTGATTTGCATTATTTATAAGGTTTAAAACATTTAAGATCAAAGTTCAAATATAAATTAAATACTTTTTTTCCAAATCGCTACTGACTTAAAAAGGCGTAAGAATTCAACCCAACTACAGAGGGCAAACTGAACAATTACATTACAATGTTGTAGAGAAATTTTATAGATATTTCACTGTATAACAATTTATTTCACCTTTGATCTTTGCGTCGTCTGTGCTTTTTCAATTAAAAATATTTTAAGCTTCTGTTAAAAATGTTTTTCAATTTAAAATTTAAAACTATTAGTTTGTTTATTTGAATATTTAAATTAAATAAAAGTTAAAAAAAGGTAAATAACAGTTAAAATGTTATATAAAATGTTATATGTAATTTCATAATTTTGAATCTTTAATTCTTTTTACACCAGTTTTTACAACAAATGCAAATAAGTTATTTTATATTCAAATAATTTTTGGATACTGAAAACTTCTTTTGTTCATTTAATAATTAAATGATTTCTTAAGAATTAATTTAGCTACACTTTTTTAAATATTTAAAAAAAAATCAATTCTATGATTTTCCAGATTAATAATTTTTTCCTGAACAGTTGATGAGTATTTTGCATAATGAAACAAAATTGTTTCAATGAGAGATGTTCCAATTCTTCCTGTTTCAGTTTGTCATTATAAAAAATTCTGAAGCAATTCCCCTGGAAATTATTTCATTATGATTTTGTATTTAAATCAATTTACACTTAAATTACTATAATCGCTTATATGGGAAAAAATGTAAGTTTGCTATGAATCGTTTTTTGCGTATGCATTTCAACAAAAGTTATAACTGACGACTAAGTGAGTACTATTTTGTATAATTTATTTGACTTGCGATCACTTGATTGTCTTAAGTTGGCTTTCTGAAGGTATATTTAAAGATTAAAGAAAATCCAAGTCAAATCCAAGTCAGATCATAACGGAGCGCTAACTGTTTAACCGTTAGGCTAATAAGCCTGTCTATACCATAGATACATTATGTTGGAAGAGGGGGTCATATTTTATTCGTGTTATTAGAATTAATCTTAATGAATTCCACATACAGTTTAAACAAGAGATAGTACTACGCCTTACAATATGTAGAGCCGTCTTAGACTTTCAATAGATACAATTCTATTCTTGTTTATATTGTAATAATTTTGTATTCGAGTTATATGGTATTCTATATCTGTGAGTTATATTATTCAATTAAATAATGTGTTTATGTTTTGCTTTTGTTTATATTATTATATTAATACATTTTTTGTTAAAGATGTATAATTTTTAATTATTGATCCATTAGTTTGAACACCATGGCGACTGGTAGCTCAGTCGATTTGAAAACCAGATAAATTTTTTTCCACTTTAGTGGTATTCGAACCTGGGCCTTTCCCATGAAAGGTCGACTCTCTAACCACTGTACCAACGGACTGGATTATATTGAATTCTAACATCTTTTTCATCAATTGAGCATTCGTTATTTGACGGTGGTGATTCTTGAGATCCCAAGGAATACTAAGATCTTACTCTTTGCAATCATGCGATTTTAATAAGTTTCAACTTTAACTTTTATTAGTTCTGCAATTAGCTGACATTTCTTACTTTTATTTTAATATATCTACTGTAAATCTTTCAGTAGATATTTATATAACATATAAAGTATATAATCTAGATACTAATCATGAAACATCAAAATTAAAACAGTTCAATTTTCAAACGACCTTTAGAAAATTAACGAAATTTTTCTTACCTCAAAAAAATAAAACGAAAAGAAAGATTTCAGTTGAGTGAAAAATTCGTGATATAAAAAATAAATGAAATATTTTTGTAACAAATTTTTTTTTTTTTGGAATGTTATAAAACTTTGATTAAAATAATCGAAAAGTTTAGCTGAATCATTCATACTATTATGATAGAACTTCCTGTAATAGTTATAAAAACAACAGATTTATTTTGCTAATATTATAAAATAAGAGATTAAATTTTTAGTTTTTTTAATTTTTTTTTAAAATCGCCATTGTATTTTGCAAAAATTTATAATCATCGCATTTACAAAAAATTCACTCAGATCTTATCATACGACGCATATAACACTTTTCAATCCGATGGTATCGTTTAAAAAACGTGATAGTGTGATATGATATTATATATTTTACATTTTTTTTTTTTTTTATACCCGTGCATACATATATGACATCGGGTATATTAGATTTGCTCCTCCGTTTGTAACGCATCGATCTAGACGAGCTGTCAAGGGTACGTATCGGCTCAGAATCGAAAAATTAGTCGATCTAGCTATGTGTGTCTGTCCGTCCGTCCGTCCGTCCGTGTGTCAGCACGATAACTCAAAAACTAAAAGGGCTAGAGTCTTGAAATTTACACAAAGTAATTTTTAGACAATTTCTAGGTTCCCTATTGTTTTTGGTTAAAATCGGACCAAGTCTTCGGGGAGCTGCCATACAACTTTTTTGCACCAATATGAATTTCTTCATAAGTAATTATACTACGAGAATGAAAATTACACACGGTTAGTTTTATAATGACTCCGGCACTTATATGAAGTTTCAAAATGTTAGGGCCCCATTTTCGGGGAGCTGCCATACAACTTCTTTGCACCAATATGAATTTCTTCAAAACTAATTATACTACGAGGCTGAAAATTACACACGGTTAGTTTTATAATGACTCCGGCACTTATATGAAGTTTCAAAATGTTAGGGCCCCATTTTCGGGGGGCTGCGATACAACTTCCTTGCACCAATATGAATTTCTTCAAAACTAATTATACTACGAGGCTGAAAATTACACACGGTTAGTTTTATAATGAATCGAGCACTTATATGAAGTTTCAAAATTTTAGGGCCCCATTTTCGGGGGGCTGCCATACAAAATTTTCGATTCAATAACTTTGAATCTAATGAAGCTACAAGGTTAAAATTAAAATTGGGCAGATAAATTAATAGGGCAAGTTACTTGGCAAAGTTGGACATCACTCGGACCTTCGGACTTTTAGGGTGGGCCAATTTTTTTTTTTTGTTTTTTTTTTTTTATTTTTTTTTTTTTTTTTAAGCTAAAGTTATGGGACAATGAATGAAAATTTTGTTTATTTTTTTTGTGATTATTTTTTTTTTGTTAATTTTTTTTTTTTTTTTTTAAGCTAAAGTTATGGGACAATGAATGAAAATTTTGTTTTTTGTTTTGTGATTTTTTTTTTTTTTTTGTTAATTTTTTTTTTTTTTTTTACGTCAAAATGATGGGGTAATCAGTTAAATGTATAAGGAAATTAAATTACGGTTTATTTTATACACCATAGTGGGTATGCACGGGTATCTAAAAGTTGACAAGGGCAACTATAATCTTCCTCGTTAATAATAGTTTTTGTTTTTTTGTAGGTTATGTGATATAACTTTAACAATGTTGTAATGCTGTTTGATCCATTAAAATTAAGTTTATCATTCACTGTTCAAAAAACACAAAAATAGTTTTTCATCAAAGTAAATTTTAAACAAATTATATTTTTTCATTCGGTCAGTTTGGGTGATATCCGGTTTCTATAGGATATTTATTGATTATTATAATACTTTGTTATCTATATTAGTATTGGACAATTTTCCGTGATTATCAGTTTATTTTTAATGCTTATTGAATGCGATTATCATCACAGACTACAATCACTTAATTATGTCATAAAATAAAGTGACAGGAATTTTAAACACTCATAAGTCATAACTTTGAATTTTATTGATGTTTTTGGTTTTTTATTTAATAACTTTTGTTTTGACACTTATTTATGTCATTAAAGTTTCCGGATGTCTTCTAAAGGTATCTTTTAGAATTGCCTTTTTACTGAGAACTTTTTTAAAATTTGTAATTTTCATTTAAAAACTTAGTTTAGTTGAGTTACCATCGAAGACTAAATAATTGTGTTTTTTGAAATTTACCTTTTAAGTCTGTTACGGTTTTTTGAAATTTAACTGTCAACTGTTAAATTTGTCACTGTTAAAGTAACATTTTTTTATGATTGCATTTAAGAATTTCAAGTCTAAAACCGCGATTACACAATCAACGTTCAAAAGATTTTTGGAAAATTTGCGCAAGAAAGCACAAAATCATATGGCCATTTTCTTGCTTGCTTTTTGCGTGTCTAAAAACTAATTCTTTATGAAGTAAGAAAACAATTATTAGTTGAACGCCTTAATTTAACTTAAATTTAGACTATATATAAAAAATTATTAAAAGATTTAAGTAGATATTTAATGAGTAATAAGTAAGATAAGTATTAAATTGTTGGGATAAATGAAAATTTTAAAAGATAAAAAAGTAATAGATGAACTACACATAACCTTAAGGAATCGTAGAAACATCTGATGCTAGTAAGCTCCGAAACATCAGATGCTAGTAACTATATTTAAAGCTATGTTGAAATTGTTCTAAAAAGTGAGAATTAAGTTGAATCATGGTTTCATGCATCTGACGATATTGGCATTAGGTTGAAAGAAAACAGAGTTAATAAAAAAAAAAGCTTTTTCTGGAAAAACTTGTGCATGCCCTATAACTTATCATGTCCTATACCATTTTTTTTTTTTAAATATTCTAAATAAGTATAAACAATTTTATAATATGTTTTAGTTTTTCAAAACATTTTTTTGCAAAAAATCAAAATAAAAAATATTAAAAATAATTTTAATGAATCATTGATTAAAATTCCCAGTGTATATATCGAATAAAACAAATTTGAACTAACATACATTGTTCAATCGTTGTGTATCCCACACCTATCATCAGATTTTTTTTTTTTTAATTTTTGCACTAACTAAGTGTATATGTATATGTGTTTTTTTTTGTAACTCCTTTAAATTAAGTTAAAAAAAAAAATTTAACGATGGTATTGTGGTGATAAATAAAACCTTTTGTAACGATTTTACGATACCGGCTTTTATGATATGCAGTTAATTTTTTAACACGACATTTACTTTAATTGTTGTTCTCTGTATTTTTTTTTTATTTTGTAAAAATCCTTCAACAATTATGGACTCTGATAGACATGTGTATATATATATATTATATAATAAAATGAACCATTTAATAAAAAATGAATTTACATGAGTCTAGCATAATTACGAGTATATGTGTAGAAATATTAATTACAGTTGGGGTCAATTAATTAAACATAAAAAAATTAATTAAGAAATATTTCATAAAATTTAACGAGATATTAATAAAAACAATAAAAAAATTAAAATAATTAAATTAAAAAATTAAAAATTAAAATATTTTTTAATTTTTAAAACCTTGATGAAAAACAAAGTCTTTGAAGCTTAAAATTTTTGATATGTTCTTATAACTCACAGATGACGTTCTAAAAATTTCATTTAAGGAGTTGTGCTGATGAGTCTAGTAGTCTTGGAAATAAAAAAACATTTCTATTTCTAATATATATTTACTTTCCACGCAGGTTTGGGAGATGCAATTGTTGATATGTAATAATCTTATCTTATGCGTTTTTTTAAAATAAATAATTAGTATTTATTTATTTATTTGTAGTACCAGACAATAGTAAATATTGCCTGATAATATTAATCCTTTGCCGATTTGACATTTGGACTTATTAAATTATTGTATACACTATATTTATACCCGTCCGCACGATAACTCAAAAACTAAAGGAGCTAGGATCTTGAAATTTTCAGAAATTCGTTTTTTTGCAATAGCCGTCATCGCTATTTAAATCCAGCCATTTTGGTCCATGGGTTCGGGTAGCTGCCAAAAGTAGTTTAGTGTAATGGCCAAAGTTTCTGCAAAATTTGGTTGGTCTGCTGCAGAGGGTTCGAGTAGCTGCCATACAACTCCTTATTTTATATGAGCATTACTCTCAACCTAATGAAGCTGGGTGTCTGAATTTTTGCCACAAATTGTTTAGTGTAATGGGCAAAGTTTCTGCAAAATTTGGTTGGTCTACGACAGAGGGTTCGAGTAGCTGCCATACAACTCTTTTTTTTATATGAGTATTCCACTACATTTAATAAAGCCAAAAGTAATTAACCGGATAATATAATGTATATGTTACGGTCATACGGGTAGAGTTTCCATCCCGGGAAATCCCGGGATGGAATTCCCGGGAAATATGTAATTTTTCTTTTCCTGGAATCCCGGGTTTTTATTTTCATTTCCCGGGAAATTTAAGTTCATTAATTTCCAATAAAAATCATATTTCAGACTAATATATTGTCATGTAAAGTTGTCATTTCAATAGTTTTCAAGTCTAAAATTGCGATTTTGTAATATGCATACTTCAAAAAAATGTTTTAAGTGCTGAACTGCTACAAGTATTAAAAACAAGATTAATAGAAAGACGCAACAAAGATTTAGTTTCGCTCTTACAATTTTTGCAAAATCCAAATTCACAAAATTTAAATAATATTTTTTTGGAAAAAAGCAGCAAAGCTTGCATTATAAAGTTGGCAAAAGAATTAATGGTAAAATTATTTACAAAAACTTATCCTGATGCTACTGCAATTGATATTGAGAGTGACGATAGTGAAGTAGTGATGGAAGGTAACATCGATGAATTAAATTTACAGAAGAACTTGGAAACTGCAGTGAAGAAATGTTTTAAAAGGATGCCAATTAATTAAGATTACACTAATTCTAATAATATTCAAAAAGAAATAAAAATGTATGAATTAACAGGTGAACTGACTGAAAATTTAAAAAAATTATTCTATTGTTTAAAAACAATAAGGCCACATCAACTGAAAGCGAGCGAGTATTTTCAATAGCTGCCATATTTTCTACCAAGAAAAGATCCTTACTAAGTGGCCATTCACTTAATGTACTTTGCTTCTTGAAAAGTTATTTTATTAAATATAAAAAGTAAAATAGCATAGCACTTAGCAGTTTAATTATATTTTTATTATTACTATTTTAAATCCAAATGTTTTCTTTTGAATATTACACATTTATTTTTTTGTTTATTTTATTATAGTTTTGTTATATCTTTGAATAAAGACTTGAATTATTATAAAAATGTCTTGTTTTTTGTTTTAAAATGTTATTATTTGTACTTTTCTTTAAATCTTTTCAGATTTCCCGGGATCCCGGGATTTCCCGAAAAATTAAATTTTAAATTTCCCGTATCCCGGGAAATTTAAAAGTGCCGGGAAATGGAAACTCTACATACGGGTATCCCAGAGTTGACACAGTCTACTCTACTACACTCTTCCTCGTTTTTTATTAAATATGATCCGACCAGGGTTTCAACTTGAGACTTTTTGATTGAAAATTCGCCACTTTATCACTGAGTTATTGGTCAGATAAAAATAATTAGTTTTAGAATTGATTTTGGAAAATACTTATAAGGTGGTATATTTCTAATTTTTTTTGGTTAAAATAAAATTAAAAATTAAAACATTTAAAATTCTTTATGTTAGTATTACAGTGTATTACTTCAATAATTTTAAGATGGAGTATTAAGCACTTCAATCTATTTGACATTTCAAATTACTAAAAAATGCTGAAACTTAGTCTTAACATATTGATATTAGTTCGAATAATTAAGCCTTAATTTTTCTCTAACTTTAATAGATTTGTAGAAGCCGGAATTTTTGAGAAGAAATTCGATACTAACTAGACTATTCGACCTTTGAGAAGATATTTGATACTAGACTAGGACATATAATTTAAAAATGTTTTATTTAAGATAAGGTATGGTTTCTTTTAATGAAAGGAAATTGTTTCAATAAATTCTCTTTACTATATGTTTTGTATAATATCTAAAATTGGGAGCAAATTTTATGGAAATCGTAAAAATTTTAAATCTTAAGTTCTCTTTGAAAATGTGATAAGTCTTCTTATAATATTTATTAGCTCTAAATATCACATTTTTATATTTTTCTAATCAATACTAATTAATTAGCCAGAACTGTATCCAATGTTTTTTTTTTAAGTACAATACTAGTACAGCACAGTACTTGGGTTGAAGAATTTTTTTAACCTGAATCTGGTATTGTAAGTTCTAACATTGTATTGAATTTAGAAACTAAATGCATCTCAATGCATATAGAATATGTTATTAAAAATAATTTTTATCTTAATATGAGTATATTAAAATATTTATAATGATTAAAGGTGAACATTATGTACCTGTGTTAATTGCAAAAATGATTTTGCTAAAATTATTATCTAATTGAGCTTCACCTTTTATTTTTGATTAAATGTCTTTAGTACATTAGTAGATATTGAAATCTACATTTATTATGCCGTAGGTGCAATTCTGGCGCAATTTATTTTTGAAACCACAAAAAAATCATAAATGATATAATGTTAATGATATTCTTTAATTTTATACAGTAATTGTTTAAATGAGTTTTCATGTATGACAGAGATTCAGAGTTCTTTTTATAAAAATAATTAAAAACGAGGAAGAGTGTAGTAGAGTAGACTGTGTCAACTCTGGGATACCCGTATGACCGTATCATATACATTATATCATCCCATTAATTACTTTTGTCAAAATTTCAAACATACAACTTTATTAAGTGTAGTGGAATACTCATATAAAAGAAGGAGTTGTATGGCAGCTACTCGAACCCTCTGCAGTAGACCAACCAAATTTTGCTGTAACTTTGGCCATTACACTAAACTATTTTTGGCAAAATTTCAGACACCCAGCTTCATTAGGTGTAGTGTAATGCTTATATAAAATAAGGAGTTGTATGGCAGCTAGTCGAACCCTCTACAGTAGACCAACCAAATTTTGCAGAAACTTTGGCCATTACACTAAACTATTTTTAGCAAAATTTCAGACACCCAGCTTAATTAGGTGGAGAGTAATGCTCATAAAAAATAAGAAGTTGTATGGCAGTTACTCGAACCCACTCCACTAGATCAACCAAATTTTGCAGACTCTTTGGCCATAAAACTAAACTACTTTTGGCAAAATTTCAGACACGCAGCTGTAATAGGTACAGAGTAATACCCATATAAAAAAAGGAGTTGTATGGCAGCTACCCGAACCCATGGACCAAAATGGCTGGATTTAAATAGCGATGACGGCTATTGAAAAAAAACGAATTTGCGAAAATTTCAAGATCCTAGCTCTTTTAGTTTTTGAGTTATCGTGCGGACGGACGGACGGACGGACGGACGGACGGACGGACGGACGGACGGACAGACGGACGGACGGACGGACGGACATACATCGCTAAATCGATTTATTTTTCGATTCTGATCCGATCCATACACTTGAGTCTATATCTACCCCCCCTCCTTCTCTGCGTTACAAACGTAATGGCAAATTTATTATACCCTTTGGCTATATAGTCATACGGGTATAAAGATTGATATATATACATATAATAAAAGTACATTTAACGTATGTAGAAGGGGTTTATTAAAAATGTAATTAATAAACTTACTAAAGTTTAAATTTAGAGTCAATGAAAAAGCGTAAGCTTTGCCTATTGCTACCGAAAGAAAGATATTGTGATTAATGACCTTCCTTGAGTTTCAGAACTTTCTTTAAAAAAGGTTAATTTATAGAAAACATTTTTATAAAAGCCAGTGTAGTTTTGGTTGCACTTAGTAAAGTTTTAATAAAAAGTTGTCATTATTTATAGGAAAAGATTAGAGTATAACTTTTAAGACACATGTTCTACGGAATAATTATTTAAAATGGGCAGTATATAATTTTTAAGATTAATTGAGAAATTGAAATTTAGTATTAAAGTACTAATTCATATATTTTTAAAATGTGCACAGGAGTGTGGAGCTGCAGGATTATATCTACCTAGAGTGCTGTAAGATGTTTATTAATTTTCATGATAGTATTGATTTACATTGAAATATTTGGCTGCATCTGCTTGCTTCCTTATTTGCAAAAAATATTCATACTTTAATTTCATATGTGATTAAAAAAAGTGTTATTTTTTTTTTTACGAGGGAATGGAAAGCTTGAAAGTCAGGCATTGAAACTGTGCAGTGTTTCTTTGGGTAGTGTGCGACTTTAACACACCAAAAGCACACCCTTTTTGAGAAAAATTTAAGGAGGGAAGCTGTGATACAAACGTGCAATTTGGCTACAGGGATGTGGATATGGAAGGGTTTGGGATTATGGTGGAAGTTATTTGAGATTTCTGAATTATGGGGGATGGGGAAAATTGGATGAGATATTTAGAAGAAAGGTGTTAATGTTGTTCTTAAATTTGGCTAAATCGTACATTTATATATTATCAACTTTGGGAAACACATTTGGTGGAATATAGTTCCATAGACGTGATGAGCGCGTGACAAACGAATTTCCATAAGCCATATGTCTAAAAAATTAAGTACAAAGTTTACGTATTAAGTGCTTAGCTTAAATTGTTGAAACAACCACTTATAATTTACTTTCTGCATCCTGTCTCTTAATATTTTGTGAAAAAACAAGAACTCCCATAATGCATCCTTAGAATCCTAAGTTATTGTTTTATTTATTTTGAGTGTCCTCATTTCATGATAATTCACAACTCCTTATATTAATATTAGATATGTATATGCAAATAAAGTTAATTGGGTTAGCAATGAATACCGTTATTAAATTATTTAAGTATGAGTATACAGTTAATGACAGTTGCATAGATTATTTTGCATTCAATTAAATTAAAATGAATGGAATTTTTTAATATTATATAATTTATACATTAATATTCGCAATATAATAAAATCCCAAGGTACATTCTTTACATTTTAATGTGAGAAATTTTAAAGTTGAATTAAAAATTATAATATTGGTCTTCTTGAATTTTTGATTTTCCTCTTGGAAAAATTAACACTTTACATTTCCTGCAAAAATTCCAAATTCAAATAAAATTCAAATATGTAATAACGATACCTATAATATTTAAATTCTTTTCATAAAATTGCATTGTTTATCACCTTAATTTTGATTACCTAATTATTATAAAATTCATTATTATACATACCTAATAATAATTTTTTTTTGTAATAAATTGTATAAATTATGGAAATGATGCTGAAACAAAAAATAGAAACATAATTTTTTGCAAATTTTATTTTATATTTGATAGAGAAAAATACAAGATGAAGACACATAAATAAGTAGAAGAGGTGGCAGAAGAAGAAGAAGCAAAGCATAAGAAGTGAAAAAAAAATAAAAATCACGTTCAGAAGTTATTAGAAAAATCATCATGAATTGAATGAGGAAAAACAAAAAACTGCTCGATGCTCAATCAAAATAAAAAGTTCCCTTTTATAATCAGATGATTTGTTTTTTTATTTTGTTGTTTTTTTTTAATATTACGTATCACAATCAACATTCATTGCACAACAAAATGACACCTTCTTTGGTATAAAAAAAAAAAAAATGGAAACCTAATGAAAATGAAAATAATGAACCCAATCCAATCATCATGTTATTTTACTGAAGAGTTTTATTAGTTATTTTCTAAGAAGAAGAAAATTGAATGACGAGTTTAAAGTTTCTCTTGATTTATACCCGAGTTTATATGAAAACAAAGAAAATTGCAAATACATAGTTGCATGTGTTGTGATAAATAAACACTCCCAAGTTGGCATAAGATTTTGAAGCGTTTTGTTTTTTTAATTTATCTATTTAACAGGGATTGGTAACATTCATATTGTATGTAATTTGATTTATTTTGAAAAAATGTAATGAAATGACCGTGGATATGGATTGAAAAATTGAGGCGGATAAAAATTTGAAATAGGTTTGCTTAAAGTTTTTGTAAAAATTATGTATTGAAGTATCTTTTAAAAAATTTCAGAGGTCTTATTTCTAAAGTTATTTATAAAATATGAATTTTGCAGTTTTATAAACGCTTCAGGGACCTGCGATCCTATACAGAGTTTCCATATTTTGCTAAAAGTCGTTGCCATAAAGGTTAAATGGTTTCTCACAATTTCAGTTGCCAAATTGCATAGCACAAAGATGCCCGCTTTCTCCAATCCTGTTCAACATCGTTCTCGACAACATGTTGGAAAAACCACTAACATACCAAACAGGAATCAATTAGACCCTTATATCTCGCCTAGAACACCTCAAATAAGCGAATGATATTGTCCTGCTTATTCACACCTTCAGACACCTGCAGCGAACACTCGATTTTCTAAACGCAAAAATACAGAACGTTTAGTTCAAAATTAATATAATAAAGACAAAGTCCCTAAGATTAAGTGCTAACAATTCTAACCCGCTAATAATAAACAATGTAAATATTTAGGATGGGGCAAAACTACCTTCATTGTATCGCTACCATAAGCGGAGAAGCTGAAGAAGATATTAAGACCCCGGACAACTGCTAACTTTATCGGAACTAAACAAAGGCACGAAAATAATTATATTGAAGCATTCGTAAAATTAATCCTTCTCTACAGCAGTGAAGCATGCCTACTAAAGCACTCAACAACAAATACGTTTCAAGTGTTTGAAAATAAATGCTGCCGAACAATACATAATATAAAATGGCCTAGAAGGACAACGAATGAAAAACTATTAACTATCTCAAGGCAAGAAACCATTCTCTGTCAAATAAGAAGAAAGAAATGGAGATGGGTAAGCCATACACTTTGGAAACCGACATAAAAAATTGCTAAATATAACTTGGAAAAGATTTGTTGCAAAGGAAATTGAAGCTCTGGAAAAACATTAGCAGAAATTAAACAACCTGCTTACAACACAGTACGATATGGAAGCCCTATGGTCTTTCAGGTAGTGGAATAGGAAAAGAAAAATTACATAGATAATCGTTGTTGCAGTGGAAGTCGTTGACATAAAAAATATTATACTGCAGATATTTAAAATTCTTGCCTTAGACTTACCAAATTTGCAAGGAGACTTCATTGTAAAAGTTTAAATCTTTTCAAACTGTAGAATGTACGGTACCTTTTTGACCTTGTAGACCAGGCAAAATTTAGCGCAAACATTGGACATAAAATTTAGCTACTTTTGGCAGATACGCGGGTTTTATTCTTAATACATGTTCGATTTCAATAATAAAAAAGATTTTGTGTACTAATTTTTTAATTCGATATTCTTTTCGATTCTGACCCGATCCATGCAATTGAGACTTTACCTTTTCCATATGATTATATCGATCTAATTCTGCTGCTTTACGCGATGCTTCTGATAGGTACACTGGTACGTATACTGAATTGCAAAAATAAAGTCAATTAACTTAAAATGTTTTACAAGTTAGTTGCTTTAAATTATATTCTTATTACATTTTTTCATCTTAAGGAACCAAAGGTTGCCTATCTGAGAATAGTTTATATTAAACCTATCTGATTAATATTTTTATTTTGTTTAGTTAATTATAATTAACCGAATAATGTATAGTGTTACTATATAAATCTTTTATACTAAGATAATGAGTGATGGGTCAATATAAAAATTGATGTTTGGTCGGATTTAAAAAAAAATAAAAAACAAAAAAAAAGCTCTTAACAATAATTTTCAAATAATAAAAATTGTGATGACCATTAAAATCTATTATAAATCTTTTTATATTTTAAGTCTAATCTGGTATTTTCCAACTTTATATAAAATTCATATACATGCTCTGAAAATATTTTTATATCATACATTTGCGCCAAATTGTTAGTAATTATTATACCATCAACGTATTTAACATATGGTAAGTACAAACTTGTATAACTGTAATATGAATATGAACGTTAAGAGTATCATAAAAAAAAAAAAAAAAAAAAAAAAAAAAAATTTAAAATTGCGACCGTGACAATCAATTTTATAGTTGCTAATGCGGTAAATCAAGTGTAACAAGTACAACATTAACTTTTATTTTATATATACAAAGTTTACTATATAGCTACTATTATTAAAATATTTTTAAAGTTTAAATAGTTTGATAATAAAGAGTGCATATTTAGGAATATAATGAATATTTTAAATGTCATTAATTGGTCTTTTTTTAATAAATAATTTTTTATTAGTAACATGTGCTGAATTTTATAAAAGAATTTTGTATTCAAAACAATGTATGCATAGTTTTATTTGTTGTATGTGGCATACAAAAAATATATAATTATTTGTAAATAAGTAATTAAAATTTTTATTAAGAAAATATTTTAAATCTATAATAAAATGTATAAAATATTGGTGGGACCTTGCCAACATGTTAAAAATAAGAAACAAAATCTGCATTTATTCATTTGTCATTTGTTCAATATTATGATGATTAAAATAAACATTGTTAGAATAGAAATTATAAATAGAATATAGAAAAAAAATCAAGTAATAAAACAGCAATAAATAGATGAAATTAACCTAACATCTGAAAAATTAAATTTAAATTTAAAACCGGCAAGTAATATAAGGTGCTATTTCCATTCACAACAAAATATAAAAATTAGTTATCATACACAACTTTGTTGTCTATCTCTATTCCGGTTCATAAACCAACCTAAAATATGTTGTCCCTCTATTCTGATCAACAATACAACCTAAACTAAGGCCCAATGTAATTTTTAAGTTGTGCTGTGTGCAAATATATGTATTTCCATTTACAACAGTTGCATTTAAGTTGTGTTTTACAACTAAAATGTTGCAACAGCTTAAGATCAAAATTCAAGAACTTAATGGCAATACAAAATAACTTGGGAGGTGTGTAGAAGATACCAGAACCACCACTCTAATTTACCTTAAATCTTAATCACATAAATAGTAAAACATAAATGGATCACAGTTAATACCTTAATTAATTTTAAAGATATGCTATTAAGTTTTAGCAGTTGTGTCAGGAATTCATTCCAAAGTTAAGGGACACAAAGGAAACACAACCTTGTATAATATTAGAAGGTTCCATTGATCTCGGAAACATAATCGTTAAATTGGAATACAACACAACTTAAATACTAGTTGGGGCCTTAAATTAGGTGTTGTTGTGAATCAAAATAGCAAGGCAATATATTTTAGGTTGATTTGTGAACCAGCATAGAGACAGACAACATATTTTAGAATGTGTTGTGAATCAGAATAGAGACAGACAACATATTTTAGGATGTATTGTAAATCTGAATATAAAAAAAATGTCTATGATAGCTGTTTGCTATTATTTGTTGTAATTTGTGAATGGGAATAGCACCCTAAAAATGTTCTCAAAATTTATAACCTAAAATCAGGATAGCTTTAATTGCTTTTTAGCCCATTTTTTAAAATAAATAAGTGTCAAAAAAATTGTCTTATTGAACAGATGTCTTACTGCAGTCATTGTAGATTTCCAAAACCTTAATATCTAATTAAAGGTAAAATTAATTTATGGTTTGTTCAAATTTATAACAAAAATTCATTTCACTATAATGAGATTAAAAAATATTTTATGTATTCCTACACTTATTATTTTAACATTTTGTACTTGTGGTCATTTTAACACGTTTTAGATATTTTGATATCAAATTTTTCACTTTTTAATTTCCAATTGTTCCCATAACTATAAGAAATCCACACACTGTAGGATTCCTTTATTTCTTTTCCTAACATCTGTTTTTTGTATGGAATTTTTCCTTTCATTTTCTATATTGTGAATTAAAAAAAAATTTTACTATTCAAAGTCACATCCTGTTTTAGTTTAAAAAGAAAATTTGCGCAAGTAAAAATAATTTATAGGTTATATCTATATATATAAAAGGGAATGTTTGTTTGTATGTTTGTTTGTTTGTTTGTTTGTTTGTATGTAGCGAATAGACTCCTAAACTGCACAGCCGATTTTCATGAAAATTTGTATATAGGGGTTTTTGGGTACGGAAAGAAATCGTGGCCCAAAAATTTTGCTCTAACGGACCGCCAAGTTGGGGCTGTGGTGCAAATATTTAAACTTCTTTGTTCTAAAATGAAAACGGTTTGACCGATTGACTTCAAATTTTGTATACGTGATGCTCTTTGAGAATTGAGTAGACACTATTAAGAATTTTGGAATTTGTTAACCCATGTCGGGCCGACGGGTGGTCAAAAAAAATTTTGTGTCCAAACTTTGTCCGATTTTACGAAATTCTGCTTTGGTTTAAAAGAAAGCCCCAAAAAAATTTTTGTTGAGTTCCATTAACCCATTGCGGCCCAACAGCTTTTTATAGGTTTTTTCAATACTTTACTCTAACTTCGAAACGGTTTGACCGATTGACTTCAAATTTTGTATACGTGATGCTCTTTGAGAATTGAGTAGACACTATTGACAGTTTTGGAATTTGTTAACCCATGTCGGGCCGACGGGTGGTCAAAAAAAATTTTGGGTCCAAATTTTGTCCGATTTTACGAAATTCTGCTTTACTTTTAAAGAAATCCCCAAAAAAAATTTTATTGAGTTCCATTAACCCATTGCGGCCCAAAAGCTTTTTATAGGTTTTTTCAATACTTTACTCTAACTTCGAAACGGTTTGACCGATTGACTTCAAATTTTGTATACGTGATGCTCTTTGAGAATTGAGTAGACACTATTGACAGTTTTGGAATTTGTTAACCCATGTCGGGCCGACGGGTGGTCAAAAAAAATTTTGGGTCCAAATTTTGTCCGATTTTACGAAATTCTGCTTTACCTTTAAAGAAATCCCCAAAAAAAATTTTATTGAGTTCCATTAACCCATTGCGGCCCAAAAGCTTTTTATAGGTTTTTTCAATACTTTACTCTAAATTCGAAACGGTTCGACCAATTGACTTCAAATTTTGTATACGTGATGCTCCTTGAGAATTGAGTTGACACTATTAACAGTTTTGGAATTTATTAACCCATGTTGGGCCGACGGGGTGTCAAAAAAAATGTTGGGTCCAAATTTTGTCCGATTTTACGAAATTCTGCTTTACCTTTAAAGAAATCCCCAAAAAAAATTTTATTGAGTTCCATTAACCCATTGCGGCCCAAAAGCTTTTTATAGGTTTTTTCAATACTTTACTCTAAATTCGAAACGGTTCGACCAATTGACTTTAAATTTTGTATACGTGCTCCCCTGTGAGAATTGAGTTGACACTATTAACAGATATGGAATTTGTTAACCCATGTCGGCCCGACGGTTGGTCAAAATAATTTTGGAAGCTAATATTGTCAAAATTTGCGAAGTACTGCTTTGGCTAAAAAGAAAGCTTCAAAAAAATTTTGTTGAGTGATTTGGAAGCAAATTACGTCCAATTTTGCGCAATACTGCTTTGCCCAAAGAGAAAGTGTAGTTCCGTTAACCCAGTGGGGCACAGTGGCTTTTAATAGATTTTTTCGTTACTTAACTCTAAAGTAGAAACGATTTGACCGGTTTAATGTTACCGAATTTGACTCAAATTTTATATGTGTGAAGCAACTTGAAAATGGAGTTGAGTCTGTTAACAGTCGGTCTTGCGATTTTTCAAAAAAATTTTTTGGAAGTAAATTACGTCAAAATTTGGAAAGTAGTTCGTACTGCTTTGAATTACAGAAAGTTTCAAAAATTACTAGAATAATCCTAGAAAAATCGTTTTAAAAAGATTGCTTTCACACATTTTAAAATTTACATGTGCAAACCGTGTGAAGTTTTGTGTTAACTTTTTGCAGTAACATCAAATTCAATTAAACCTCCATTGAGAGGCGCAGCAACGCGCACCGGGTATTAGCTAGTATATTAATAAAAGAATTGAATATTGCACGACAACGTGACAAATTTTAGTTAATTATATCATAACAAATAAGTTCCCATGCATGAAATTATTTTATACTCAGATATGTCAAATATTTTCTAGCTATGGGAATTTATTGCAAAATAAAGTTGACAAGTTAATAATTTGAACACACCTAATCAAGTTAACATTTCAGAGCTACAATAAATTTTTTTAAAAGGATTTAAGATTTTGTTTTAAATAAATAAAATTTAGTTAATTTGTGGAGTTTAATTGGAAGTTAATAATTAGTTTTCAATAGACATTTTAAAAGTAGTTTTATAATTCTCTATCGATTCATTTATATGTAAATACTGATATTAAATTACATAAAAAACAAGTTTTCTTTGATTGAAACGGATCTAAAAAAAAATTTTTGTTGGATATTTTAAGATACAAAAGTAAAGAATTTGTTTGATAAACAGTTAAAATATATTATCAATTACAATTGGCTTAAAACGTTCTACAATGACGTTCTCGTTTTGCTCTCGTTTCGGTCTCACTAGTCAATAAAGGAGTGCCCACAATGAATTGTACATTACACCTTTTTTTGACATTGTTTTGTTTAAAATTTCATGAATTAAAAAGTACTCAATAGTTTAAAGTTTATTGTACAGCTATTTTGAATAATGATTTCATATTATTTAACCTAATACCATGTTCACACCATGAACTAGAACCAGGTTCTTCGAAGAAACCAAGTTCATGCGTGGTTTGTAACAAGGTTTTTCATATTTAAAATTGCTGTTAAAATGAACCAGGTTTTATAAAGTCCTAGTTAAGTTTAAGGGTTATAACAAGGTTTTTGAATAAAATTTTTTGATATATTGGATTATTGTTTGAATTTTTTACATCCCTACGTGATTTTGCTGTAAAATGTCTTTGTTGTTTATTTTTGTAAAATAAACAAATAGCTTTTTTTTTTTTTTGAAAAAAAATTTTATTTAATATTTAATAAAATGTCATCGAAATTATAATTAATTTATTTTATTTCCACGTTTTGAAACGTCAAACAGTAATAGGTTCATTCATAACGATAGTCTGAACGTTTGATTTTAAAACTAGGCTATTTAGTAGGTTTTTTTAATGACTGCGACATGGCTGTAGACACTTTCATATAATTCAATACATTTAACTTAGTTTGACAGATAGCTACGTTCAGAGAGCGAAACAAGAGCGTTCATTATAGATTAGCTATTAATTTCGATGCGAGTTTTTGGTGTGTTTTAGCAACGATATGACAATAGTCATTGAGTTAAAAGCTCATTTTGACTTATGACCCAAAAAAAAAGCCAAATGTCCATTTGAGATTAAAACTCTGATAAACAGAATTATTTAAACAGTTAATTATTTTCAAAATTTATAGAATTACAATTATTAACCAATGCAGAAAAGGTCAAACTTAGTTTTGTAATAAATTTAAATATACTATTTATACTTTAACTGAAGATATTTCTGTTTTAAGTGAACACCTAGTTATTTTAAAAGAAAACATTTTTTTTCATTTATTGTTTAAGTGAAGACTTTTAATATTCTACCTACTTTAAATGAGGACATGTTAATTTTAAGTGAAACAGAATGCAGTTAAAAACTTAGTCACATGATTAAAAATATAACAGGGAATTATGTTATTTTTTTCAGAGAACTTTGGCTACTAATAGAAGTTAGTAAATCCCTTTTAAGACTTTTAGGACCTTCTTAAGGACTTCTGGCTTTAATTTTAATTTTTAATTGTTAAATTATCCTGCACAAGAATTATTTACATATTTATATTAAATCTTATCTTATATTACGATATTAACTATTACGATATAATTTTACAATTTTACGATATTTTTCTATAAGATATGATCTGACAGGGTTTGAATCCGAAACTTTTCACATGAGGAGCGGCGTCTTTACCACTACGCCATTAGCCAGATAAAAATACTATAAGTTAATAAATATTTATTTTCCAAAATCTTCCAAAATTACTAATTATAACAGTATTTTAATATGAAAAAGGGAAAAATTAAATAAATTTTAAAAATTCATTGAATACAAATTTATAAACAAGAAAATATATTTTTTATTATAACTTTCGATTACTTTTAAATATAATTAAAAGTATAAGTGATTAACTAATAAGGTAATATTATTTAAGAGTTTTAATGACCTTTGTCTAATGTTTGAGTACCCAATGAAATGCATTCAAATTGATGAAGGAATTTTTATTTATTTTGTTTATTTTTTTTTAACTTTATTAAGCACCATGTAAGTCCAGTTTTTTTTTTACGCTCTCTTTTTAGCATTTTAATGGATTCTTTTTACTTTTTTTTTAATTTTTATTAAGTTCAATTTCAATTTTCTTTCCGTTTCTTTTATTCCAATTTTCCACTTTCAGTTTCAAAGTTTCAATTTTTTTTAAATTACGAATTCAAAGAAATTAATATTATATGAAATGCATAATTACTTTCGTTAAAACTTTAAAGCATTGCTGTGATTAATTTGATAATAAAAAGAAATATAAAAAGAAAGAAAGAAAGAAAGAAAGAAAGAAAAAACTAAGTTAAGTTTAAGGTGAATACTTAGTAGTTACAAAAAAAAATGGTTATTTTATTTTCTGATCAATTGGGCTTGTGATTGACAATCTATAACTAAATGTTGGATTTTTTTTGCTTTAGATTGTTGGTTGGTTGATTTGTTGCAAAAATTAGGAGCTACGAAATCAGTCCAAAAAATTAAGAATGATATGGTATCCAAAAATTATATTTTTTTATATTTAACACATACAAACATGTTTAGGAGTCTATTACGTTTGGTGCGGTGTTTGTAACTACAGAAAGGGTGTTTCTATTCAAGCTTCATTTAGACCAGTGTATATATTTTTGAACGCGTCATCTCCTAAGTTGATTTACCGACATCCGGTCTTAAGTCGGATATTCTAAAATATAATGAACTTAGATGAAATTTATATTGTAGGTTACTAATGCCGAAAAAAGGCGGAGATTGCAAACGGGTGAAATCGGACTATGGTTTCAAAATTTGAAGGCTTTCGACTGAACCTAGGCCAAATAAATGAATTAATCTCCGTGGACCAATGAATAAAGAACCTTCAAATTTGATAGAATAGGATTTCTTCCTGTTTCTCTAAATTTTAGAATGAATTGAAGTGATGGTAAGGGTATCACCCACTCGCCTTCTAAGACTTAAAATCATATTTTCGAAACTAATCAAGATGTTACTTTGAAACTTATTACATGGGTATCCTATCCTGCTTGTATTATGTCTTTAAAATTCAGATTTAAATTAAGTGGGGGTTCAAGTAGCTCCCACACACCTTCAAAAATGTAACTAATGTATGAACATCGAAATTATACAAGATAGAAACTTGAAATTCGGTACAAATGCGTTCTGTCTCGTTTTTACTATATTCCCGAAGTGTGGGGATTAATAATTTGAATTAGGGTGGTGGTTCTTCCTTTCAAAACCAAGTCAACTTATTTTTTCAAATTAATGTAAATGTAAACGTAAAGTTTGGTGCAAGAGTGTTCTATCATATTTACTTTATGTTTCTGAAACTTTAGAGGGTTAAAAGTAGTTTTTCAGATAGATGGTACGCGCCTCCCTTCATCTAACCAGCATATTTTGGGAATTAAAAATTTTAAAAAATTTAAATTTGGTAGAAAGTAGTTCTGCCCTGTTTGCTTAATGTTCCTAAAATTTAAGATGAAATGTAGTGAAGGTTCGTGTAATTGTCAATTAAACTTTTTCTGGTTTAGGGTATTACTAAGTCGGTTGCATCGACGTATTGTTATTTCATATTATTGGTTTTGAACATATTTCGTAGCGCTTAAAAATTAAAATTAAATTTTGGCAAATTTGTTAATGACTTGTGAGTTGATTGTAGAATTATTTAATAGATATCTATTTTAAATTTTAATTAGATTAATGAGGTGAAATATTTTGTGTACAGTGTAAATTGAATTGGAAATATTTGATAAAACCATTCATGTTTTTCTTTCATTTAAGGTTGGTTGATTTAATTAAAACTTAATTAATATATTAATTTATTTTTTATTTTTTTTAAAGGAAGTTATAACTTTTACTAGTTTTTGTTGTTAGTGAAACTTTTCTTAATTAATGGATTTTTAGAGAACATGTTACTTAAAGAATATGAAAAGAAAAAAATGTATCGAAAAGTTTTAAAATAGGAAAGTCATGGATGTCGAAATATTAGAAGGTAGAAAATAGAAAGTTGTTCACCATAAAAAGATGAAGGTGGGAATTAATTGATGTATCGCTAGAACTAATGTTAAAGTAAAATTAGATTTAAAGTAGCCAAAGAAGAAGATTGATTGTATGGTAAAGTAAGAACTATCAAATCGTCAGAATGCGGTCAGGGTTAGACAACTTTTCTTGGAGTTCCTTCAAATATAATGATTTTTCGTGATAAATCTTTGAAATGTATTGTAAAATCTACAAAATGAGTCAAAATATGTATAGAAATAAGTAATGTTGTATATACATTTATAAAATAAGTTATATCAGGATATTTTTTAGGTTGTTTTCATTTAATTGAAAAACAAAGTTAGATATAATCATATAATTTTATAGCGTATAAAGTAATTAAATAAATGTAATTAATATAAAATATGTAAAATGAACTATAATTAGTATAAAATATGTAACATAATATATATTAAATATTAATTTATTTTTTTTTTAAAAAGTTATTAAAATTTATTACTACAATAATGTTATTAAGTTTTATGATGATAGAAAAATTTGTAATGAAGTATTGTTGAATTTTACAAAATAAAATGAAATTATTAAAATTGTTTTTTTTACCTATTGTACAAGAAATGTTGTTAAAATTTTGAAAGGAAAATTTAAAGTTCAAAAATATTTGATTATTAAATGTTTTTTCATAAATTCCTTATTTATTGAACTATAATAATTATTAGTCTTTGTTTGAAGTTAAATTAATATTTTTTTACCTTCCTTTCACTCTCTTTGAATAATCAGTTATATTTAAAATGAAAGTCTGCTATACTATTATATTATCTATAAAAAATTTGTTTTAAAATGATGGAAATGTATTTATAGTATGTATTTTGAAAAAATTACATTTATTTAATTATGAAAGCTAAGCAGAATATATGAAAGCTAAGCAGAAATGTAAATTTTTCTAAGAATATGCATGAGATACAATGTTGTGACCTAAAATAAATGTTGAAACTGGGAAGCATAGCAAAAAATGGAGATAAAAGCGAATACATAAGAAACCGGCTAAATCTGGCAAACCAAATTTATTTATTTTTTAATTTCAATAATATCAGATATTATATTGAATTATTACCATAGGTAATATAAAATTAAAAAATTGTATTCAAATTGTGTTTAAAGGTACTTGCTGCATGTATGTAAAATTTATTTTTATATTTATATGAATTATATGGAAAATTTTAAATTTGTCATTGTATTTTAGAAAAACATTTATTGCATGTTTTGCATTTATCAGTTTTTGTAATAGGTACATACTAGGAATTTAAATTATTTTGAAATTTTAATAATTTGAATTACTAAATTTTGTGTAATTGAAAACCATAAAATTATAGAAATTAATATTTCTTTCAAATACTTTAATGAAAATTAGTTTCACAGATAACAGAAGAATTATGATTGTAATACTTATTTTTAACAGAAGTGTTTAAAATTCTTTATCATAAGCATAAAAGATGAGAATTAACCAATTAACTAATTCTAATCCCATTATTTCAATCTGAATTAATCTTTTCCATACCTGTAACCTGGATCAGGTCATATTTCAAGATAAAGTAAATAGGATTCTTATAAATCTATAAATTAAATCAAACCAAAATTTTTAAAATTAAAAGAATTAAACTATTGAAAATTGAATTTTGAAATTTTCCTAATTAACTTAAGAACTTCGCAATAAATCAGCTATGAGCTTAAACTGGCCGACTCTGTATATATTATTAAGTAAGCCAAACGAATTATCGTAAATCATGTCGTATGCTAATGTTTTCTGAATTTAAAATCGTCTCTATTTCTAAAAACGCTTTTAAAAAAACTTAATTTATTACATATTCATATTTGTATTCGTAATAATGCAAAGTAAACCGATTTAGAAATTTTTTCATCGTGTTATATGAATGTAATAATGATAATTAAAATTTTACAAAATGATTTAAACGATAACATCAAATTGTATTTGTATATGGACGCCTTAATTTCTGCTAATCAGTTGTGTTGCCATATTTGATTTTTTTTTTAATTATTTATGTATGTGATGCTTTGCTAAATAAACATATAATTAAATTGTCATTTTTTAATTAAATTTTGTTTTTATGTTATTATTGCTTTTAACTATTTTAAGTGTGAAAGCAAGTCTGTTGAACATATGTACATGTACCACACACTTTTATTTATTCGTATAAGATTGAATTTATTTTACTTAATAACTGTTAATATTTAAAAATAACAGAATTCTGTATCGAAACAAGTAATTAAAAAAACCCAAGGGTTATTAAAAAGCGCATTTTATAAAGGAATTACTTTAGTAATTAAACAAAACCATGGGGTTTTGAAAAAGCATATTTCCTAAATAAAATCAAATTCTATGATATTTGGCTTCCTATTAGAAGATTTTGGTAAACCTTGTTTAATTTTAAGGAAGCCCTTTCAAATTAAGAAAAACTGTTAACATATGGCGAATAATAATGATATAGAGCTTCAATACTTACGTTTAAAATACTAATGTTTAAAAATAATAAATTTTTAATTAGACTTTCAATTAAAGGCTTAAAAATTTTCTGAGAAAACTGAGATTGATGCGTATTAAGAAAAACTGTTAACACGCGTTTAAATATAATGTCAAACAGTTTTAAATAGGTATTCATTAGAAGTGTTTAAAAACACCAAGCTATCAGTTTTTGACGTCCATGCCAAAAACATGTTCCATCCCATAAACGGCAAGTGACCCAATAATAATTTCTTATAAGTTTGACTTAAGTTAAACCATTTACTAGAATATATAAACTGTCAAAAATTTTGCAAAAAATGGATGGCTTCAGTTACGGATTGAGCTACTTTTCAGTGCTATTCCGACTGGGCTTTTTTCAAAAATTCCATTTTTATAGTATTTAATTTCATTGCTTTATTAAAACGATGCAGAATATTTGTAAACTTCCGCCCAGACAGACAGACAAACTGACAAAGTGAAAATGATAGGTAAATTTTTAAAAAGTTTGTTGTACAAGTGCTAAAACAATTATCATGTAATCAACCATATAACGTTATTTAAAACTTTACTCGGAATAGGAGATTTCGAATATGCTATTGTTGTGTTGTATATATGACATATCTGGAACAAGTGTCAGGTACAAATTTAGTGCATATTGTTTGAATATTTTTTAAAGATTTGAATGACCTTGTCTATAAATGTTACATAAAGATTTTAAGAATTAATGAATTGATTGAAAATAAATATACCTTGATTCTAATACATTTTTTTTGCAATATTGGAATTCAAGAAGTCCAACTTTTTTCATTTTTTTAAATCAAGTCAAAGTCAAAAAATGTAATTCTTTTTGAAATTAAATATATAACTTTTTAATAAGCAAAAATATCATTAAACACTTAATTTCTTTTATTCACAATTTTTTTTCTTTGATGTTGATTTTTCCAAAATATATTGGGTTAAAAACTTTAACCTATCCATTTCGGGAGGCATTTTTGTTTTGATTTCAAGCTAAGAAAAATAATTTTACCTTGAATACAAAATGTAGGACAGTGAACGATTAATTTGGTTACTAAATGAACTCTTGATCTATTGAAAAAATTTTTAAGTACATATATGCATATCTTATAAAGCAAATAGATATTTTGCACAATATGATGACCTGTTTTTTTTTAAAAAAAAGGGTATGCAAAAAAATTCGTGCTTTAAATTTTATTTGATTTATTCAAATTGGTTAGAAGAACTTTCAAAATTATGAAAAAAATTTTAAATAAATAATAATTGGATACCTTAATTTCAAGATCGAATTTCAAAGTCAGTAGTTCAAAGTCGAATAAAGTTAAATAGAAAAGAGTTAAGTTCCGTGCAATAAATCATATTTTGGATTAAGTGAATCATAAAATCAAGAATAGAAGAGGCGAAATTTGTATTTTTTTCAGATATATTTAACAACCCTACAATTTCAGCCTTATAGAATGAACTTAGAATACGAATGGGTTTAGTTCCCTTAAGAAGCAGAATTTTTTAAACATATTTCTACGTTCCTGTTCTGTTGATAAGTTCTGATACACCTTGATAACAACCATATATTTAAAATCTCGACAGATGACAGCTCTTTTTAAAAGTTTAAGAAATATATGTAAAATATTAAAATCCTGTTCAACCTGTGCGGCTAGGCTGAATTGAAATACCAGTTTACCGTGTAATTTTGAAAATGCGCTTCACCCTAGTTTATTTCATTATCAGTTTTTAAAAATATTTTATGTTTGCCATACTATAGTTTCTTTATTTCAAGAGAAAATCAAGTTTCACAATAAATAGAATGAAACAATAATTTACAAATATTTTATTTTATTAGCATGACTTAGCATAGTTTTCTATAATTTTATTACTTTGTTAAACTATTTGAATGCTATACTGAAGACGTTTTGCAAGCACATTGAAGAAAAAACTGTCAAATTTAAAAAACCAACATAAAAAACAAATTTTACATACAAAAAAAGTTAAAAAAAAAAATAAAATCAATAAAATTAAAAATTACGTAAAATTAATTTAAGATGATGTTAATACAAGAAGTTTTGTAATTTTCATTTATATTCTATGAATTTTAATCTATAAGATATTATTTTAAAAGAGTTTTTATTTTATCAACAACTCTTAATAGAATAGTTATATCCGAATGAATAATTATTATATACATATATCAACATTATCAAGCTGATATATTCTTTGGTCTTTCGTTTGTAACATATTAAATTAGGCATGATAAGTTAATATCACACTAAACTTAATTAAAAACCTATGTGAATCCGTATTTTGGTACAATCAAGCATGCAGGAGTTGAAATCGAAAAAAAAAACAAATTAAGGGGAAGTTTTAGCAAAAGTTGAAGTGATTCTTTAGAGAATTAAAATATCCTGTTATACAAGTAAATGTCGTTTGTTTCATTTCATTTTCTTGAAAATATTTTATTAATGCACTACAGAACTCAAACTGAAATAAATGGAAACATAATTTGTTCCGATAATAGCATTACCAATTTATCAATTGTTAATCGTAATTTAAATACTGTAATGGATTCGTATACCCAGAGTTGACAAGAACTAATATAAATATCGTTGTTTATTTAGATTTTTCATATAAAAATTTAATAAATGTACTTGCTGAAGATGAATCCAATATGTGAAGATAAAATTGTACCTTAATATTTTCAATAAATAAAATTGTTATCTTATTAACTGTCAAAATATAAATGATTATTGAATTTAGGAATGAAAATATGTTAAGTAAAACTATATAATGTCAACAATTACATACATATCTTCTATTTATTTGAATGTGCTTAAGCAGAAAAATTATTTTGGACACTATTCACAAACCTTATGTATAATATTCTTAACATTAGAGATAATTTGAGGACAATTGAGTTGGTCTTTGAGCATTTAATCACATTACTATGCAGCATTTCTTAAATAATGAAATGAAGCCTCATTCCAGAGAATGAATGGTTATGTTGATAAAGCACTATAGAAAAATTAGATTTTATACCAAACTCTCATTAAACCCGTATGACTTAAAGTGAAAAGGATATAATAAATTTGCCATGACGTTTGTGGCAGTGAGTACGACTAGCTGTCATACAACTTCTTCTTTTATATGAGCATTACTCTAAACTTAATGAAGCTGAATATCTGAATTTTTGTCAAAAATAGTTTAGTTTTGTGGCCAAAGTTTCAGCAAAATTTGGTTGGTCTACTGCAGTTGGTTGGAGTAGTTGCCATACAACTTCATAATTTATATGAGCATTACTCTTTACCTAACAAAGGTGGGTGCCTGAAATTTCATAACTTTAATGGCCAAGATGTTCGAATGTCAGCCTTTCAATTTATATTTTCTTTAGTTCATAACTGAGGCCTAATAAGTTTTCTATTTAAAATTGTGCCAAAAGTATTTAACCGGATGATATAATGTCTATAACACGGTTATAAGGGTGTCCCAGTTCCAGTTATAGGATCAGACTCGAAACTCAAAAACTAAATAAACCACGATTCAAATATTTTCAAAAAAATCTTATTAAACAAGAGCCATCTTTACTAATTAAATTCAACCAACATTAAATACATTAAAAATATTTAATCAGATAAAATTTTTTAAAATAATTAATTGTTTTGGGAAATTGAAGAAATAAATTTTAGGTAAATTTTATTTTAATTACGGTGAATTATGTTGTGTTTTATCAAAGAACTATACTAAGTCTTTAATCAAGTTATTTAAATTTTTTTTAATGAAAAATAGCAAATATTTTAGTCTTTTCGATTTGAAATTAATTAAGATTAGTACAGCTTAAAATGTTGTTTTATAAATCGTTTTTCCGTAACGTCAGAGTCGGACTGAAAATATTTAAGGCACGTTTTTAAGTTTTTGATTCGTTAGCTGTCATGTCAAAAATTTCTTAAAAAGTGTCAGAGCAAGAAACCATGGAAAATCTTTATTTAAAAAGTTATGAGTCATTAAACCAGTTAGATATATTTAAGAGATCTTTAGTTTTAGGATAGTTTTAAAGTCTGACTATTTTTTCTTCATTTTAGTTTTCTTGTATACTTTTAATATTTTCTTGCTTCTATTGTCTGCCCCATAAGTCAAAAGGTTCGTAACTTTTTGCAGTTTATCTGACTGATAGATCAGTGGTTAAAGTTGCACGGATTTCAAACCCTGGTCGGATCATATCTAATAAAAAAATATAGTGCATATTATAATAGTTTAATAAGAAATCCAAATGTCAAACAGGCAAAGGACTATTATAATATCAGATAACATTTACAATTGGTACTGCAAATAAATAAATAAATAAATTTTAACAATTCCCAACTACCGACTTAATTTTCTTGTAGTATTTTTTTGAAAAACCAATACTTATCATTTTGAAGATTTTTGAACTGTCTCACCTTAAAAGATTCAAATCGGTTGTAATCTATAAAATTTTCCGAATATCATTTGATATGTTAGAGTTGTAATCTTTTGAATTATTTTATTAGATAACATTTTCTTGTATTCGTGCCAACCAACTCTGATAAAAATCTTCACAAAATAGATTTTATGCATTTTTGAATTCACAAATTATATACATATTACATTTTGGATATTCACATATTTGACAGCAAGTAAAATTTCATTTATTGAAAGAAAACAATCTTAATGAAATACAGAAGAAATTTATGTGCGAGTATATAATAATGTTTGTTTGTTTTTGTTTTTTTTTTTTATTTTTAATTTTATTGCCACAGAAATACCAGAAATTATTTAAAATACTAAACGTTCACTATTCAATATTTACATGCATCATCTGTAGATCATCTAATAACCAAAATGTTGTTCTTTTCACTTGTTCGAATTTTCATTTGAAATAAAGTTGCTAAAATGGAATTTTTCACATATAATTGTATATAAACACCTATTTGTGTATATAATTGTAGTTATACTTATATTTATACTTCTTATCTAATATAAATTGTGAGTGCATATACGTACGTACATATTATGATTTGTATAAATGCGGAAAAATCATTATTTGTTATTTCTACTTTTGTTTTTTTTTTTGCTACTATAATTTTCTGTTTAACATTATAGAAGAAGCGTTTTTCACTTGCTTACGATTTATTATTTTATTTTTAAGATGAAGTAAACATGGTTTATTGTAATGATATGAATCACATTCCAAAACGTAAACATTTATACATTTTTTTTTTATTTTGGTTTTCATTTCGTTTGACGTAAGTATTATGGGGTTGGGAATGAAATGTAAAATACAAAAATTTCAATTCCAAAATCCCAAAGTATACAAATTTATAATATTTACAATATTCTAGTGAAAGTGGATATGTACTTGTAATGTTTTATGTGCAACTTAAAATTGGCGTTTACATACTGTCGTTGTACGCTGTCACTTTCGCTAGTTTTAAATGTCAATTTACTGTCTGAGATTGAAACTGGGTTCGAATTTTGTCTTGATAGCTCATTTAAATAAATGATCTAGAAAGGAAGGAATAAGGTAGAATACAGGTTAATTCTTTTATAGATTGAAGCAGTATCTTTGGTATTGAAATTTTAAACTTTAACCTTTTAAGAGTTTTTTTGTGACTTAAAGATGATCACAAAACTTTTTTAACAGTTCCGTTTGAAAAATTTTGTGAATTTTCAAACGTAATAAAATATTGAATTATTAATATTAATGTATATTGAGCTATTATTGAGTTTCGTATAGTTCAAATATGACTACAATTTTTCTTTTAAAGAAAAAAATTCTGCTTTTGTGCATTGTTTTGACATTAAAAATATGATTATGAAGTTTCAAAAAGTCGAACAAGTTTCATTGTCAAGACAGTGCTGTCATAGATTTTTCTTTGCCTGTGCTGGCGAGAGTTCTGTCTATCACACAGACAGTTCGGGTTTATGTACATTAGATATGGATAGTGGAAAGCGACAATACATAAGCGACAGTTAGAATCTTACCTAATTCACAGTTTTACATATATATGTATTTACACAAATTCTGTAGAAGACATAAATCTGATCTCGAATCTACGTTTAAAATACCTCCTAATTTAGAATATCAAATGCATATATACATTCATATATAAGAGACTTGAAGTGGCGCACTAAAATGTTTTTGTTCGTAGGTATTAAAATAAATAATTTTTTATGTGCTCTAACCTCAAATAATGATCGCAAATCCCAAAAGTTTTACTTTACAATTCCCAATTTTGTTTTTGTAATGGAAAAATGGATTTAATTTTCGAAAATTTGAAATTTTGAAATTCATAATTTTTATTTTTGGAATTTCGTTGTGCTCCCAAATATAAGCTTAATAATTAAAGCTTGTACATTTGTATTACTCACTTTTTATTAAGTCAGGAAGATTTAAAAGAAGAAAATTAAAATGAAAAAGCTAGCGCAATAATACTATATATATTGTACATTTAAAATATGATATACCAATTAAAATATGAACGCATTGAACGATCGCATGCTAGTTAATGTTAATAAATTTAAAAATTTTATTTGTTTTTTTTTGTTAAATATTATTACGTAACGGTTTATTTTTTTTTTTTTTTTTTGGTTTAACTTGACAGCATTCTTATGCTGATGGGAGCTTTTCTACACAGGTAGATAGATATATACATATTTTCCGCGTTCGATGTTATGCTTTAAATAGCAATTATATCTAATTATTAAGCGCCATTTACTTGTTAAATTTTGACAGCTTACTGAGTTTATAAGATGAGATTTTGGATTGGAATTTTATATGAATTTTTTGTACAAATTATAAGTGAAAAAAATTATTTTAATACAATTTTAAATTAACAGATCTATTAAAGAATTTTTTTTATATTCAATTTTGAAATCTTAATTTTTAATTTCCACCTTTTTCATTTAATTAAAACTTGAAATGCAGCTAAAATAGAAAAAAATGTTTGACTTAAGCATGATAAAAATGAATTGAATAAATATTTAATGTAATCAATTAATAAAAAAATGTTAATTTATTGTGATAGAGAATTGAAACATTGATCTAATCGAAGATTTAAGAAGAATTAACAGGAAATTTCTAGATTTAATTTAGAAATTAGTAGCTAAGCAGGTTAAAGTAATAATTAGGTTGAATTTTGTAATTAATCTTATCTAAATAGTTAATCTTTGATGAGTGTTTCTTTTTGCAAAATAAAATTGGCGTATAACTATTTGACGTATGATGAGTTTTAAAATTTGTAATTTTTAACGTTGAATATTCGTTAAATATTTTATAGATACGTGGAGTAAATAGTTAGAGAACATTTAGAAGTTATAAAAGAAGTTAATAAATGACATTCAATACTGGAAAATTTTTTAAGATCAGGGATAACAGCCCAGAATTTTGGTTTCAATAAGATGGAGCCACAGCTTACACAGCTCTTCCAACTATGGTTCTCTTGTGTAAAGTTTTTGGCAAACTTATAATACCGCTTTTTTCTGATTTTAACTGGGCGAAGATTGAGGCGACGGCTTTGTTTTTTTGAGGCGGTTTAAAGGGTAATTTGCATGCCAATAACAAAGAACTATCAAACAGCTTAAGGTTCATATCCGAGGAGTGAGGGCGTTGAGACCTGAAATTCTAAGAAAAGTTATGGAATATTTTGTGCAAAGAACACGTCAGGTCGAAGTAAACAATAAACACCATTTGACAGATATTATTTTAAAAACATAATTTGGGCATTTTTCCAAACAATAATGGAAATTTTAATAAAAGTAAACGTTAAAAGAAATCAGAAAGAAATCATGAAATAAATCATAACGTTACTTATGCGCCCCCAGTTTTACTCTACTACACTATTCCTCGTTTCTTCTTTTTTGTGCCATATTTCGTAGGGCACAGAATCGCATCGCTATCTGGGCTTCCTATGTATGGAACATATATTTTAATTTTTTTTTTTATTTCTTTTTCACTCCTTTAAGGAGTATAGGGCATTGCCAGGTCTATTTAGACTAGACTTCAGTTACTTTAATCCTTATATTCACTAAACCATTATTTACTCGACTCTAGCTATTGTATAAGATTATGAATGATAATAAGACAAATGTTCATTTTGTGCGCCAAATATTATCTTACACAAGAGTTATTTATATATTTTTATTAAATCTTATTTTTATATTAGGATATAATTATACAATTTTACGATATTTTTTTTTTATTAGATATGATCTGACCGGAGTTTGAACTCGAGACCTTCCACATGAAAGGCAGCATCCATACCACTACGCCATTGGTTAGATTGGAACTAATTCAGAAACTGTTATAAATGCATTTATTGACTTATTTGAAGCAATAATCTTGTCTTATTTTATGAACAGTTTACATTGTTGTTATTTAAAATTTGTTTAATTGTGTCTCCAACCTTTCAAACCTCATAAATGAATTTTAAAGTTCAGTACTTTCTACCAAATATATGAAAATTTTAAATCAATTGTATCTGAATCGAACGTTTATTATATAATTAATAATAACTGTATAAAATCTTAAAGTAAAGGTATAAAAAGAAAAGGCTTCCAAGTGAAATAAATGGTTGTGTGATTATAAAGGTAAAATTTATACCTTAAAATCCAATATATTTATAAAACTTTAAATTATTCAAAATATAATTTTTTATTAATAAAAAAAAAAAAAAAAAAAACCCACAAAAACCGTGATCGGAAGTAAAATAAATGTATAATTATTAAATAAATTGTAGGTAAATAGTTATTTGTTACAGAACTTTGGTCTATATACGGTAGTCATATGGTGGAAAATTTTATGATTTTTCTTTTTAACAATAAAACAAAATGAAAATGAAAAAATTTTTTTTTAATCATTGAGGAAAATATTTAAGTAAATTTCATTATAAATTTTATTAAATAAATTTTTAATTCAATTTCTTTGTTATGTATCTATCATTATAATTTTAAAATGTTCATTTGTGTTTTTACGTTTAATTTTTTTTTTAATTAAATTTTAACTTAAAAATAACCCGGAACAGAAAATATTGTTATGGTGCTAATAAATAAGGAGTTTAGTACTCAGACGTTAATGAGGGGTTTTAAACTTTATCTATAAAGCTTTTAAATGGGTTTAAGCTATATAAGTAGTAGATTTTAATAAAAACATTGCTTGTCGTCAATTATAATTCTATAAAATTAGTCTAACAGATCTCTCTTGGCTCAAGGGAGTTTATTTGAGTAAATTAAGTGTAAGTATATCAGTATTTACCCTAAAATACACAAGTATTGCAAATACTTTATGAGGACCTGATACTGAAATCAGTAGATAAATTGTACAGGAAGACTGGGAGGTCGGTTCCTTTAAAAACTTCGTGTGTTATTACTTATTAGTTTTGACTAAGAAAATTATTATCTGAAGACAGCAGACCCTTCAGTTACTTAAAGCTTGAAAAATACGATTTTTAAACACATTAAACTACCTTTTACCGAGCATCTGGGTGAAGAGGTTTTCGCCACTTGGTGTATATTAAAAAAAGTATATAATAGCTCTAGTATCTCGAAAATGATTGATAACTTCTTTCATTCGATTTTTTTTTAGTTTCAGTATCAGGAATTACGTTTTGAAATATCTGAAATCTAAGGCCATGATCTTGCAGATTGTATGGCCACAAGTTTGAAAGGTTTGAATCAGTTTTAAAAAATCGCATCCACAGTCCGGTACAGATGTTCGAATGTGTCTATTAAGTTTCGTATATAAAAGGTTAATTTTATATATAATATATTTTAATTGATTAATATTCAATGTTTTAAGATTCTTTGTTGCTCTGATGAACTTCTGGGTCTTGAATAATTAGTTAAGAAAAAGGTTAAATAATTATTTCGAAACTACATTCATTCAATGAGCTATTTAACTAGCACCTTAATTTTTATTAAATCTTAGCTTATTACGTGTAATTACAATGGTATTATGTTCAAGTTTCTTCGCTTGTCATTGATGTTCCTGTAAATCTAGCTTTAATTTCCAATTGACAATACACTTTATTTCGGCAACTTCGTCCTGGGTGTTAAAACTTTAGATTAAATTATATTGAATGCATTTCAATGTTTTGATTTAGTTCCAAGCTTTAAATTATTTAATTTTAAGATCTACTGTAAAACAAAAATTCAATTGTAGTTGAAAGATTTGAATCAAACCAATAGTTTAAATAAAATTATTTTAGTATATGTTAGATTTTAAAATAATTTTGATTTTATTTATTTAATTTATTATTATATTTAAAATTTTTATAATTGAAATTTAAATTTAAAGAGAATTTTACATCAAAAAGAATTAAAAAATTACATTCTTTAATTTTTTATAATTCGTTTCTTTTTTTTTAATTTGAAATATTTATTAATATAAATTTTATTTATTAGTTAATAAAGAAATTTATAATATTTAAAAATTGTAATCGAAAGTGCTAATATTTTTAAATTTAATTATTTGGACATCAAAATTTTTTTTGGAAAAAAAATTTAATTACTATATAAATCGTTATTTGATTTTAATCTGATGATTTTCTTAATAAGCGATTTCTGGAGATCTTGGAGTTTGTAAAGGTGATGTTACTTCTTCTTCATCTTCTTGTGAATCTTCAGGTTCTCCTAATGCATGAACAAATTCATAGAAATCAATACGACCATCACCATCAACATCAACCTCTCGAATCATTTCTTCAACTGTAATTGAAATTACGTGATTATTATTCACTCACAGTATATTTTGTACAAATTGGTATAAAAATAACTTACTTTCTTCTTCATCAAGATTTTCACCCAAACATTGTAATACAGCTCGTAAATCTGAAGCTGTTATATAGCCACGATTATGTTTATCAAAAACTCTAAAAGCATCTCGAAGTTCACGTTCTTCTTGATCAGCTGGTGATAAACCCGTTGTATCTTCAGTCATATTCGATAAAATATCAACAAACTCTTCAAAGCTTACGTTACCATCACCTATAGCAAATTTCGATACTCAATAATTTTGTAAATATTTTTTTTTTTAATTTGAAATTTTTACCATCTACATCGATTTCTTGTAACATTTCTTGTAATTCTTCAACTCTTGCAAATTGTCCTAAAGATCTCATTACAGTTCCCAACTCTTCTTTTGTGATGCAACCATCACCATCTTTATCGAATAAACGGAATGCTTCACGAAATTCTGATCAATATGGAAAAAACATTATATTAAAGTTACCGAAATCTTTAATTATTTGCAAAGTTACCTCTCATTTGAGATTTTGATATGTAACGTCGATTACTAACAGGTCCATCATTAGTTTTACAATATTTACTGAAAAATATACCCTCTTGACCGGATGCAATACTCTTGGGTGATTCATTATGATCTATAGAATTTTTATACCTGGCTAGTTCATCATTACCATTCGAACTATCCAAATCTTCTATACTTCTATTTGATAGTTCCTGTTGTGACATATTACTTATCTGACTATTATCATTATCTATGACCGATCGATTACTTTCTGATTCATTTGGTTCTCCAGTTGTTTTTTTCTGTGAAATATTTTATGCAATTGAAATCTTTTATACCAGATTCCTTCAAAAGGGTACTTACCATTATGATCTGTCGAATTTCCCTGGTGGCACCAGTGAAAAAATTATTCACTGCTGAGAAAATTTTACCTTCCAACGTGAATGACTGTAGACCTTATGTTAATCTTATATATCCTAAATTGAAATGCTAATCTTTTAGATTTTTCCTCAAGAGTCAAAAAGTTGTGTTATCATTTAAAGCGTTTTTTAATGAGTTTTGATTTTGTGGAAAAGGGTACTTTTTGCTTCACTGTGTTTCCACTGGGAGTTTTTGCTTCACTTTTTTTTTTTTTTGGAAAATTCTGAAAATATGTAAAAAGTTTTTAATTATAAGCTATATAAAATTGATTATAATTCAGTTTTTTAAATACTTTAAAAAAAAAGGTTTACTTCTAAATGAGAAAAAGATGATTGTTGAAAAATTCAATATTTTAAAGGTAGTATTTAAAACAAAGGAAATTCTTAGGTATCATATTTAAAGTAAGGCTTCGGGCAATTTATAATTGATTAGAAAAATCAGGTTGAATTGAGGGTTCAGGTTAAAGTTCAGTAAACCTCAATATATCCGTGAAATACAAGTTTTGTAAAAAAGGCACTAAAGGCAATAATTCGTGTAATGTGACAAAACCAATGGGGTTTCGCTTCAAGTGCTAAACACTTTTTTGAACCTGTGATTAATAAAAAAAATACTGAAAATTATTATGTATAACATTTGATTCATAAGATTTAAAAATATCGTTTTATCATTTCTGAATTTTCTGAATGAGTATTAAAAAACGGCTTTTCTCCGTTTTTGTGAATCTTATATATATAGGTTTTCCAGACTTTAGGAGTCTTGAACAATTTCAGAAGATGCGATTAATTTATTAAATTAAATAAAATTTCACTGATTTATAACAAACATTCTGCATATGTTGTAAACAACGCTATAAATGAACAGACAGCTATAGTGGGTGAATATATTAAATAATCAATTTTAATTTATTTTGAAAATGTGCTAAAAATTGATGAAGGAAAAACATACGGCTTATAAAAATACAGAATAAACAGGAAATATAATAAACAAAAGATAAATTATTTTCCCTAATAATAGGAATGATTAGTTAAATTTTGTTAATTAATCAATAATGTAACGGTTTTTAAAGGTTTAAAAAAAAATATAATAAAATTTTATGATTCCTGTTATTATTTCAGGCGAAAAAGCCCGATTCGAGTCCCAGTAAAAGTGAAAAAACTTTTTTGATTCAACTCAGCTTCCATTCGCCTTTGCGTTCAAATTAATGGTTTATTTAATAATTAATAATTTTATATCTTTAATAAAAAATACATTAATATAACAATATAAACAAATGGAATATATCAACAAATAATTTAATTAAATAATATAACTCACAGATATAGAATACCATATAACTCAAATACAAAGTTATTACAATATAAAGAAAATAGAATTGTATCTATTGAATATCTAAAAATTTTCTACATGTTATTAGGCCCAGTCTGTATGTGGAATTCATTTAGATCAATTTTAATAACACGTTTATAATATGGTCCTCTATAATAATTCAATAATTTAATAAAAATTTTTGACAGTTTGTCAAAATGACAGAAATGGCTTTTAAATTTTCAATTTTCAACTACATATTTAAAAATCAAACCAATTTATTTTTAAAAATGCTTATACCTACATACTTAAATATTATAAACATCATTTTCATTAAACGGTATTCGAAACAAAAATATGGAAAATTATATATGTATCAGAAATGTTCAGAAAAAAAAAATAAAATTTTAAGAAAAGGAATTATGAAAAAGGAAAAAATAAAAAAAAACGAGGAAGAGTGTAGTAGAGTAGACTGTGTCAACTCTGGGATACCCGTATGACCGTAACATATACATTATATCATCCGGTTAATTACTTTTGGCAAAATTTCAAACATTCAGCTTTATTAGGTGTAGAGTAATGCTCATATAAAAGAAGAAGTTGTATGGCAGCTACTCGAACCCTTTGCTGTAGACCAACCAAATTTTGCAGTAACTTTGGCCATTATACTAAACTATTTTTAGCAAAATTTCAGACACCCAGCTTCATCAGGTGTAGTGTAAAGCTCATATAAAAGAAGAAGTTGTATGGCAGCTACTCGAACCCTCTGCAGTAGACCAACCAAATTTTGCAGTAACTTTGGCCATTATACTAAACTACTTTTGGCAAAATTTCAGACACGCAGCTTCCATAGGTATAGAGTAATGCTCATATAAAATTATAAGTTGTATGGCAGGTACTCGAACCCGTGGACCAAAATGGCTGAATTTCAAACTCGATTCCGTTTTTTGCATAAAAATGAATTTGTGAAAATTTCATAATCCTAGCTCCTTTACTTTTTGAGTTATCGTGATGACGGACGGACGGACAGACGGACGGACAGACGGACGGACGGACGGACGGACAGACGGACGGACATACATAGCTAAAAAGATTTATTTTTCGATTCTGATCCGATCCATACACTTGAGTCTATATCTACCCCCCCCTCCTTCTCTGCGTCACAAACGTAATGGCAAATTTATTATACCCTTGGACTATATAGTCATACGGGTATAAAAACTTTTCAAATTTTCTTCATGTCAACAACTTTTCATTTTAATCAGGTGAATTTCAAGATGATTGTTAGCAAACAATAAAGAAAGAGAAAAAAATATTATAGGAAAATTTATTGCTTATTTTTTTCTAAAATAAAACAAGTTATTAAATAAACCAAGGATGCTAAGAATTACCACATATCCAGCTATTCACTTTAAGCATGTGTTAACATGTAGAAATAAAATGTTAAAGTTTCAATATTAATGTGTAACTTTGGGAAAAAAATATGCACAGCCGCCAATGTTACTGGTGATTAAATATATGAAGTTTGTAAATTTTGAACTGTAATAGCTTTTGCATGGGGAGAGGTTCCGAATTTTTTCTAATTCAAAATATTTATTTCCTTAAAGAAATCCCACACGTTTCCAACAAACTAAAATAATAGTCAGTCCGTTGTGACTAGTTTTTATATGGTATAAGAGAATTCAGAAGATTGGAGTAACGATCGCTCAATATTCCTATGAATAAGGTGCTTATCTCCATCCTTGCAATATCTTTCGTCAGATTTTTAGCACTTGCGCCGTAACTATGTAAATAAGTATTGCAAAAAAATTGAAAGAACAGATAGACAGGCAGGTGGACAGAGTAAAGGCATATTTTTAAAATTTTTTTTTGAAAATATGCTAAAAAAATGATAACAAAAAAAAAAGCCATTAATGGTAGGTATCCAAATTTTTTGGAGCAAAGAATTCAGATATTAACTTTCTTTTTGTGTATACTTTTGCTTTAAATATGTCTTAGCAGCTCCTAAAATTAATTTCCACTAAATATTTTTTTTATTTCTCAATTATGTATATTTGATGTATATTAACATACTCTGTAGTTAAAGTTGGGTATTTTTGTTGAAATTTTGTAAATGGGAAGGTTTTTGTTTTTAACAAATATGATTGACTTAATTTATTAAAAAAATAATCAATTTCAAATTAAAAGAATTAATATTTGAAATTTTTTAAGGAAATCATTTTTGATGTGATATGAGTTCAAAGTGTTCTCTGGAATAACAATTCATAGAAAAATGTGTTATTCCTAAATTTGTAACAGTTTTGATAGTTAAATTACTTTTAACATCTCTAATTAGCTATTTCTTAATTGGGAAAATGAGGAAGAGTGTAGTAGAGTAGACATTTTCAAATCTGGGATACACGTATGACCAAAATGGCTGGATTTCAATAGCGATGACGGCTATTCCATAAAAAGAAATTTGTGAAAATTTTCTTATCCTAGCTTTAAAAAATCCTAGCTCCTTTATTTTTTGAGTTATCGTGCTGACGAACTGACGGACTAACGGCCTGGCGAGAGGACATACATAGCTAGATAGATTTACTTTTCGATTCTGATCTGATTCATACCCACTAACCCAACTAAATTTTGCACAAACTTTGCCCATAAAACTAAACTACTTTTGGCAAACTTTCATATATCCAACTTTACCATGTATGTTGTATGGAAGCTACTCGAATTTCTTTTGAAGCTTAGCCCGAAATGCCTTTGCAAGTTATGAATTTTTGATTTATTTTTAGTTTTAAGATTATAAATTTGAAACCAATAAAGTTTGCCAATTTTCTTACCAAAACTTACTCAACGGGTTTCCTAGGTCTCTTAGAACGAGATTTATTAGAGCTTTAAGCTAAAAAAAATAATAACCTTTTACAAACAGAATATTTTGTGTCAATTATTTATAGATTTTGTGTTATTCAAAAAGTAACTGTATTTTCTAATTTTGTAATTTCCCTTTTTTACCCCTAAATTTTAAGCATATTACCATTTAAGGATTCCGAAAATTACAAAAGCTATAGTGAAAAACTTTTTAAAGTTATAGTGAAAAACTTAATAAATTGAAAAAAAATTTGATCTAACCTAAAAATGGTTGCCATATTCCAAAAGTAGTTGAACATTTCTACGAAATTTTCTGTCCCTTTTATAACGCACAGAGAGAACTATTCTTGACAGCTTAACAATTTTTGAAAATTATATTCATTAAAACATTTAAAACAAGTTTAGCATTTTAAAGTTAATTTTAAAATAATTTTTCTAGGTATTTTAAAATCTTTAAAATTTGAATTTTTAATTCATATTCTCTTTTAGTTTTTCATTTTAAATTATCAAATTGAAAAAATTCTAGTATTAAAAAAAAATTATCAGAAAATATTAACAAAAAAAAATATCCACAATAAAATAACAGCTTCCAGTAATGAATACTCAACTTTTCACAAATTTTCTTTGTCCTTTTTATTATCCTTGAGTATCCAATAAGAAAAATAACATGAAACATAAAATAAAAATTAAATTGGCTTTCCTTTTCTATTCTTTAACATTACTGTAGTGTACATCCTGAATTCTTACAACTAAAGACATCTTTTCTTTCTTAAGACATTTTTCTTAAAGACTTTGTATAGTTATTTAAATTTTATGCCATACATTTTTTTATAGTTTCATTTATACTTTTATGTCTTTATATAAGTTTTGACCTTTTTTTTAAAAGTAGTATACTGTAATAAAATTTACGTTTATGATACTATTATGTTAAAAATTTTATTGATTAGAATTAATGTCATTGTAGGAGATGGCTATTGCTTCGCAATTGAATTGGTATGAAACATAACAAAATTTAACATAAAATCATTCATTTGTTTTGCACAATTGGGATTATAGAAGCATATACCATATCAAAACTCCACCGTAGATGGTCCCAATCAGAGTTGAGAAAGGAGGAGAGAAGAATATTTGTAACTTGATTGGCCACATACATTGGATTCTCAGGAAGTATGAAAATGTTACATAATGCAGTTGAACTCGTAACATAGTTATGAGAACTTCAACGCATTATATGACAAATTTTGAACGAACTTTTCAAACCTAAAGGCCCTTCAAAAATGTGGGTTTCGTATTCGGCTAACAGCCCTATCCAGTAAAAAACATTATTACGAAACCCAAAAGGAGGCCAAGGTTCGACAACGGAGCGAATTTGTAGCGCCATAGAAGAAAATGAAATACCATATCAAGTGATTCCTAAAGTTGATAATTGATATGTTCACAACATTACAAAGAAAAAAAGAACACTAACATACTATCTTCTTATATAAACCATAATTTGCAATCCCTACTCGAGCATATTAATCTTATATGCTTTCAAAAGTTAATAATATATATGTGGGTATGATATTGAAAAGTTTATAAGTTCAAATATTAACAATTTTTTCATAATATCAGCCAAAACTATAATTCCTAATATCCATTCCGTCAGCTTTTTCTTTAATCCTTATAAGATATTAATAACATTTTGTATAACATTTTAAAAATAATAATCAAAGTTATATGAGGATTTTCTCTGGGCAATGTAACTGAAGGGTCTACTGAAGAGTCTAATCGTCAATCAAAGTTAAATGAGTAGTTTGTTTAGGCAGAATTATCCTACTAACATTTTGTATAAAATTTTAAAAATAATAATCAAAGTTATATGAGGATTTTCTCTGGGCAATGTAACTGAAGGGTCTACTGAAGAGTCTAGTCGTCAATCAGAGTTAAATGAGTAGTTTGTTTAGGCAGAATTATCCTACAGCCTACAAGAGTCAAGTAAAATTTGTAGGACAAACCGCTCCATTTATATAATCATTATACTCGGTTGTAATACAGAAAAGGAGAAGGGGTAGATATAGATTCAAAGGTATGGATCGGATCAAAACCAAATAGTAAATTGATATAGCTATTTATTGTCAAAAGTAATTAAACGATTGATATAATGTCTATATTACGATCATACTGGTATCCCAGATTTGACACAGTTTATTCTACTATGTTCCCAGATTCCCAGATTTGACACAGTTTATTCTACTACACTCTTCCTCGTTTTTTTATAATTGTAGGTATCTTATAGTGGTCATTACTTATGGTTTATTTTTGTTTTTTTTTTTTATATTCTCATGGTGGAACAAATTGGCTTATTAAATTCAAAGATGCAAATTAAATGCAATATTATTATTTTTTTCAAGGCTTCTAGTATTGAAATGAAAAATACTTTGCATTCTTATAAAATTTTTTATTCTAAGTTAAAAAATTTAAAAAAAATTTAATTTTGAATTCAATTGAAAAAAAAATGGATTATATTTTTTTGTTAAAAAATGAATGAATATAAAAATATTCCAAAATAAAAAATGAATTTTATTATGTTATTTCATTCATACGAGTATGTATATCTAGTAGTATTCCAACCCATGTTCCTGTTCTATTCAATAGAAATCAATAAAAAATATTTACAATTTAAATTGAAAAGATTGAATTAATAAGAATTTATGCATATATTTGATGATAATATCTATTCGGAATTCAAGTGTTATTTGATATATTTATTTTGACAGTGGAATTTCGAATTTACTCAAAGTGTGAGGTACAAATAATTTATTTTATCTTATTTATATATTTACTAGCTAAAACCCGGTGTGCGTCTCAATGGAGGTTTAATTTAATTTGATGTTACAGCAATGTATAAAATAACTGTATTAAAGCAATTTTCTTAAAACTATTTTTGTAGGATTATTCTAGTAATTTTTTAAACTTTCTGTATTTCAAAGAAGTACTACTTTCAAAATTTATACATAATTTACTTCCAAAAATTGACCAATCGTAGGACGGACATGTGCTACCAAACCCCAAGTCTGTTAACAGACTCAACTCCACTTTCAAGGTGCTTTACGCATACAAAATATGGAGTCAACAAAGGAGTCAAAGTTTCAAAAAAAATTTGGAGTCAGAAAGTAAAATTTGGAGTCTGTTAAAAGTGCTAACTCCATTCTCAAAACGGAAACCGTATACAAATTTTGAAAAAAATCGGTTAAACCGTTTCTAATTTAGAGTAAAGTAACGAAAAACCTATAAAAAGCTGTTGGGCCGCAATGCGTCAATGGAATTCAACAAAATGTTTTTTGTGGCTTTCTTTTTAGCCAAAGCAGTATTTCGTAGAATCGGACAAAATTTGGCCCCAAAATTTATTTTGACCAACCGTCGGGCCGACATGGGTTAACAAATTCTAAAACTGTTAATAGTGTCAACTCAATTCTCAAAGAGCATCACGTATACAAAATTTGAAATCAATTGGTTGAACCCTTTTCATTTTAGAACAAAAAATTTAAATACGGTCCGTTAGAGCAAAATTTTCAGCTCACGATTTCTTTCCGTACTAAAAAACCTCTAAACGCAACGTGATAAGGGAGTGAAGTAAGCCTTTCTTTTTCGAGCGATGCAGATTATAATATATATTAATTTTATAAGTAACTCTAGTAACAACAGCTCATAACTTTTCTAATATTTTTGGAAAGGGAACAAGGGATTATATATATTTATAGTATATATACTCATCTTAACAATAGTGTAAAATGTGATATAAATATTCGAAAATAGCCGTGTGATGACGTTCTGGTTTTATTTTACTTTACCATTATAAATTTTCAATCTTCCAATAGAAAATATTAAGTCTAACCAATGGTAATTTAAAAATGGGTTTCTAATTTCAAAATTATAGCGATTTATAGTTTCAAAACATTATAAGAAAACAAATCTGAGCTAAAATTAGAAATTTTTTTAAAGGGTAACTAATTAAATAATGGTGCAGGATAATATAATGGATATTAAAGGGCACTAATCAAAACTAATTAAATAATGTTTTTTATCTCATTTATTCATAAAATTTTTATTTGAAAGCAATGGTCTAGTCACATATTAAGTTTCTAAATTTTTTTAAAAAAATATTTTGTTTTTTTCAATTTTTAAGTAGCCTAGAAAATATTAGATTTTCTAATTACTTTGAAATACTTATACAATTGCTATTTTTATTTATTTTTTAATTTTAATTGCTTCTAGTTTGGCAGTTTATAAGTAATTAATCTTTTCAAAATGAATGTGTCACTCTTAAATTTTGGTTATTTTTAAGTGTTTTGAAAATAATTCCAAACAAATAATTTATTTGGGCAAATTTATTTGTTCACCGGACAATGGGACAAAAGAGCCCATGTTTGGTGTGTTGTATTTGTTCGACTCAATAAAATTAAAGAAAAACGTCAATATCTCTCTTTTTAATATCCCTCCAAATTTCCCACTTTATCTTATAAAGATCATAATTCTCAATCACAATTCCACAAGCTTTATGGCCTTATACCTAACCTCCACATCACACTGTACACCAATTTAAAAAACCCCATCTTCAAGTTCAGTTGGAAAAGGCACTTTATTTTAGTTTAATATAATCGCAAACTTCCTTAAGAAACTGAGAACAATTTCAACAGGTAACTTTGACAATGCTTGGAGTAAAAGAAATTAGAGTCCCACGTACAAAAAAAAATATTTAATAAAATTTTTAGTTTCTAAAATCTTTAATTCAATTTTGGCTGTTTTAAGATTATTACCGTATATATTGCCTTTTAAGACTCCGTAGTTGAAGCTTACGTATAAGAATCCAATTAGGAAGGATTTTATAATAACAAAATCGAACCTTCCTTTTTATCACATTGATTATATTTTAAAAATTCGGTTAATTTTAAGGAACTTTAATACTTTTCCAGAAGAGTCCCAACTCTTTAAGATGTAAATTTAAAACCCATGAACAAAGTATTCTATACTTGTATTTAAGTTCATCTGACAAATGTCAGTTCATCTGTGGAAGATTTTGGGTTCAAACCTCGGTCAGATCATATCTAATTAAAAAAATATCGTAAAATTGTATAATTATATCGTAATAGTTCATATCGTAATATAAAATAAAATTTAATAAAAATATAAAAACAACTCTTGTATAAGATAATAGATGGCGCACAAATTTAACATTTACGTATTCATAATCTTATACAATAGCTAGAGCCGAGTAATCAACTGCTTAATGAATATAACGATTAAAGAAACTGAAGCGTGGTCCAAATAGTCTTATTGAATGCACTATACTCCTTAAAGAGAGTGAATAAGTAATAAAAAAAAAAAGTTAACTTTCAAAATTTTGGGAAAAAAGTCTTTGGACTTTAACTCACTGTACAATATTAATAGTTTTTTTATGTAATAATTAGGTATGAAATTCTTAAAATAAATATATCAGAAAAAACTTAATTCTATTTGACCCAGTATTAGTCCTGTCTTAATAGACAGACTAATAAAATAACAAGAGCAGTAAAAAAAATTAAGTAGTCAAATTTACAAATATGGAAAACTATAATTAATAAAATATTTTTTTTATTAAATATACAACTATGCTACATTTACACATACAAGTTAAAGAAAAAAAACAGAAAAACTTTTATACAATTATGTTAAATCTCTAAAATTTAATGTATCTTAAGCTACAAATCATATTGTAAAGATACTATTAAGTTAATTAGATACATATATAAAAACAAAAAAATCTTTTGACAACTGAAATAAATTTTAAAAAGAATTTGTTTAGTATATAATTATTTTATAATTTGATATGTAATGTAATGAAAAGTGATTTGTACAATAAAAATAATTTAATTACATTTTTCATTTTCGTTATATCAAGATTTTTCAAATATTAACCAGTTTTATTTAATGTCATACTTTATGTATTACATGTGTAAACGTTAACAGCTCTCTAAAACTATTAATTATTTTCGAGTTTAAATTGAATTGAAATGCTTTGAGCTAAGTTTCTCAATATAATTTGTTTTCTCTTAAAATTTATTTTTAAAAAATTAATTTTATTTAAATATTTTTATTTAAAAAGTTCGAAAGAATCTATAGTTGATGTAGCTAATCCAAATAAAATTAAAAAAATTGATTGCGTGGTTTCAAAAAATGAAGATAAAGAAAAGAATAAAACTTGCATTTCTCCAAGCAAACTCCAAATGCCAGATAACAAATATTCAAATTGGACTAAGGGAGAAACGCTCTGCCCAAACATTGAAAAAAATGTACAGGGAAATAGTAAAACATACATCGATCCATTGGTCCCTCCTATTGTTAGACTAACAAGAAAAGCAATTGATACGGGTGATAATGTTTATGCAATTTCAAGACTAAGAGACCACAGAATTTATAACAATGTAAGGCTGTTTTTATCATATTTCCATGACAAGGATGATATTTGCTATGAAGGTGTCACTCAGACTAGTTTAAAAATACTAATTCATCAAGAGGGATTGCCAAATAACTACAAAGAACTTTCTCAACTTTATTTTATTTATCATGACAATACAGGAGTATCTAGAAAAGAAGCAATTCAAGACCTAGCTTATTACAGGAGGCATATTGATAATAAATACAGAGAATATTTGCAGAAAACAAGAGAAACTTGGCAAAATTATATGATTAGTAAACCTTGATGTTCAATACACTCTCAAATTTAAATATTGTGCATTTTAATGCCAGAAGTCTCAGAAAAAATATTACTGAAATAGAATCATATATAAAAATTAAAAAATGTATTGACATAATTATGATTGGTGAAACTTGGATATACTCTGATGAGGAGATATTTTTTAATATTCCTGGGTATACAGCTTTATTTAATTCAAATAATTTAAATAGAGGAGGCGGGGCTGCTATTTATGTCAAACAAAACATACAATATAAAATATTAGAAGTCATAGAACAGTTTAATACCATAATTATATCATTATGCGGGACTAGTCCAGTTATGAAACTTGCGGTTTGTTACAAAAGTCCTAGTGAAAATAATAATACATTTATATCACATTTAGAATCAATTTTTAATAGATATAAAAATATTGTTATGGTTGGCGATACTAACATTGATTTATTATCTGATACGGAACTCTCTAGATCCTACAAAACAATGCTAGAATCTAATGCTGTAGATGTAAAGAACAATTTAAGAAAGGAAAATGCTACTAGAGTTACAGAAACCACTTGCACAATTATTGATCATGTTCTATCAAATTTAAAAAATGAAAAGTATGATTTTAAAATTTCTACTGAAGATGTTGTTAACTTAGACCACAAAGCCATTCAAATAAGGATAAATAAAGTTATAAAAAAACGTGAGCCCATTTTCAATAAGGAACTAATCGTTACATACAGATATCAAAAAATACAAAACTCAAGTTAGCAGTCTACTTTTAACAAATAATTGTGATAGTGTAGTTAATCTCATGAAAATATTACAATTGGCCAAAGAGAACTCCACTGAAAAAAAAGTAATAAGAATAAGAAAAAATAATGATTGGATGACTAAAGAAATAATGAACCTCATCCAAAAAAGAAATAAATTATTTAAAAACTTAAAGAAAAACCCTAACTCCCCAGAAATTCAAGCCAAATTTAAAAAATTGAAAAATAGTGTCACTAAGGAAATAAAGAGAGAAAAGCAAAATTATTTTAACAATAAAATCTACTTAGCTGGGTCTGATCATAGAAAAATGTGGGAAGTGCTAAACAACTGTATGCTAAAAAGGTCGTCTAATTGCAGTAAAGTTATCAATGAAATAAATAACAATGGCATTAAAATATGTGATAATTTCGGTATTGCTAATACTTTTAACACGTATTTTAGTGAAATTGGAAACAAGTTGGCGAATAATATTATTGATGCAGAAAAATACACAGTAAAAAACACAATTACTGAACGATCTATTTATCTAAGAAAAACAAATGAAATAGAAGTATTAAAAATCATTAAGCTGCTAAAAAATAGTTCACCAGGTGTTGATGGCATAACAGCATCAAATCTAAGACATGTGGCAAACATTATAGCACCCAAGCTCGCTTACTTAATAAATTATTGTTTAACAACTGGTATTTATCCTGAATGTCTAAAATCAAGTATGGTTGTGCCAATATACAAATCAGGAGCAACCAATGATGTATCAAATTACAGGCCTATTACTTTAACAAGTTGCTTGGGAAAAATATTTGAAAAAATAATAAATAATAGAATACAAAATTTTATTCAAAAGGTAGTAGGTTTTGATGATAATCAATTTGGATTTCAAAAAGATATTGGAACCGATTCGGCAGTCTTAGCATCAACAAACTCTATAGTGAGCAAATTAGATGCAGGGAACTATGTATGTTCAGTATTCGTTGATTTAAAAAAAGCATTCGATACAGTTGATCATAGAATCCTGTTAAACAGACTCTATGAAATCGGTATAAGAGGAACAGCTCTGGATCTTCTTAGATCTTATTTACAAAATAGGAAAATAGCTACAAGAGTTAATGATGTATTGAGTAACCAGTGTAGTATAAACATAGGTGTTCCACAAGGATCAGTGCTCGGGCCTACTTTGTATCTGCTTTACATCCATAACATCCAATGTGCTAATTTACAAGCCGATTACAAGATATTTGCGGATGACACATTGCTCATTTACAGTGCTAAAACCAGAGATGAATTAGAAAGAATAATAAATGAGGATTTGTACAAATATATTAATTGGCTTAAAGGCAACAAATTAAGTATAAATGCTGATAAAACTAAATTTATCACATATAAAATGAGGAATAAAGCTGATATAAATCTAAAAATATTAATAAACAATGTCCAAATTGAAAGAGTTGATACATATAAATACCTTGGTGTAATAATTGATGAAAAACTGAGATGGGAAAATCATATCAATAAAATAGCATCCAAAATTGCGCCAATGCTTGGTGCCATTAAAAGAAGTGGAATTAAACTAAACAGGAAAGCTGCCAATAATATATATCATGCTCATATCATGTCACATATTAGGTATAATATATGTAACTGGTCCAGTTGCGCTACATGGCTGAAAGACAAAGTCAGTACTTTGATAAACAGAGCAATAAAAAATTTATACGAGTTTAGCTGGCTGACACCAACAGTAGAAATTTATAAAAAAACGGGATATTTGATGCTTCCGGAAATTATTATTATGGAAAAAGCCAAATTAATTTTTAAACTGGAAAAAGGAATTTACAGGAAGAATATTAATGTTACAAAAAGAAATAGTGTACATAACTATAACACCAGAAGCCTGAACTATTTAAATCATACAAGATCAAGAACGGAGTTATCTCACAGCAGCGGATTATCCTCAGCTATAAGAATCTATAATAAGCTACCAAATGATCTTAAACAGACCTCTAACATCAAATTATTTGTTAAAAATCTGAAGTACCTACTAAAGCGGGATACCATATTGCTTGACAGCGTTATGCAGAATGAATAATTGTATTAACATAATAATAATTTAATTAATAGTATATAACTTTAATAACTTATATATATATATATTTATATATTGATATATATTATACACGTATACATGTATTTTTTTGCTTGTCTTTATTTAGTTTAGTTTTAGGTTATTCTGTGTTATTTTATACCAAAATCAATCAATTGTTTTGTTTATAGCACAGTTAAAATAAAAAAAAAAAAATAAAAAAAAAGTATTATAATATGTTATATAAAAGTAAAACTATAAAAAAAAGCATTTGTAATAGACAATAAGAAAGCTAAATAAAGTATATCAATTTAAAAAAAAAAAAAAAAAAAATTGGAATATTTAAAAAATATACAGTTAGTTTATTTAACAACTACAGAAAAATCGTAGAATATGTCAAGTACCTGGTTAAATGAAACTAATTTGCCTAAAAGTATGCAATTTTTAAAAAGAATTAATAACAACTTTTTTTAATCCTTAATTTAGCAAGCCTAATTGAGTATAGGAGTTTGTACCAATATAAACAGAAAGCCTGAGTCCGACTACAAAAATTTTTACTCTAATACTTACTTGTCCAAGGGAGCAAAAATCATAAGAATAGAGAATTTTATAATAAAATTAATTAGAATTCAGTATGATAGAGCACAAAACAATCCAGAAAAGAGTTTGATATCACATATATTGTACTACAATGAGGAGCATATTAAAGACTTTGCTCACCGGTTAATAGCTCATGAGCACTTCATCTTTTTAGACAAAAATAGATATATTCAAAACCATAATCATGCCCCCTGTTATATATTGTTAGCCGTGTTTCCAATTTATATTTTTACAATCCTTTTTATTATATTATTTCTTTACGTACCAATAGTTTAAATCTGTGTTATTGTAAACTAAATTCTGATAATTAGTTTTTATTCTAATTAATATTAATGATAGTGAACCAGATTTTAAATAAAATTTGCTCATTAATTTTATCCAGAATCGATTAGTACGAATGAAGATTTAGGAAAAACATAAAACATATTAAAGAATCTTACACTCTTCTTTCTTAAGTTTTGTATCTTATTCATTACTTTTTTCATATATTTTCAAAGAGAGTTCTAAAACTTTATTAGCACATTTTTGAAGAGTTTTCTTTGAAAGTTTTGCTCTGTATTTTAACATTGTTTTATCATCGTATAACTTAATCTTTATTAAAAGGTGGCGGAGTCGGGAATTAAATCTACCGACTCTGACTTTTTCCTCCTCTTAAAACGACTCCAATTCTTCAATATGATAATATAACGGAGAAATCATACTGCTATCTGAAAGTCTAAACATCTTTGGTATGTAACTTAACCGAAAAATATTATGGAATGAACATATTTTTGATGTAGCTAACAACGGTGCCAAATGATTGGGTTTTCTATAAGTGCATTTATCTCCCAGCGATCTGCCAAATATCTAAAGCCTAATACGACCCAAGATGGATATATAGGGTTTATAGATATTGCTGGAGCTCCTCAAACTTCATTACCTGGATAAAATAATCGGGCAAAATTGGCGACTCTTCCGTTCAGGCTACTTTCACTGTTCTTAACACTTGTCGTAATATCGGAGTTTTAACTCTTTTTTATAAATATGTTGTAGGTATTGACACTTGCCCTATTGAATTAAAATCAACAATTCCTTCCTTTAAAAAAATCCAACTCAACACCAGAGACGTCTCAAGTGGTCACTTCTACGTAGTGGAAATTCCTAGTTGGTTTAAAACTGGTTATGAAAACTTGGAACATGCTACCATGCAATTTGTTTCCCTCTGATCGAAATACATATAACATTATACAATTTGCAACGTTTTAAAAAAAGTTTAAATTAGTTCGTTTCTAACCTACCACCCAATTCTCTTCTATTCTATCCTATTAAAACTGTATACTTATAACATAGCGCAAACAGTAAACCTATACAAATGTAAAAAAAATTGTAATACCTTTCTATAGAAAATATTGTATATAATTAAAATTATTTAAATAAATTAATTCAAATTTAATTATGTATTTATTTTAATTAATAATATGAAATAAAGTAATTAAATTATTTAATTTATTCTTTGTATAAATACCATTAATTCATATTTCGATTCAATACTAATACACAAATCATAAACTTTAAAAATTAATATAAAATAAATGTTTTTAAAGTATTTATTAATAATTGAAACTTTTTTTTCAATTTAATATTTTATATTTCAAAAAGTGCAATATATTTGGTCAAACCACTGACCACTTTGGTTTCTTACCACTGGGAAATGGAAGTATGTATTATTATAAAATATTTATAAAAAGCTCACATATGACACATCAACGAAATAACCCACAATCCTACCTATGCTATATATATATATATATATATATATATATATAATATTGTCTACTATACTGTTACGTGGCTAACAAATAGTGAAAAGATATTATCAATTTGTATATAAAATAAATAATAACATATTGCAAAAGGCTAACTAAAGTGATAATTGAAGAAAAAGTACAATTAGCAGTTCCATGAATCTCCTTGATGTTCCTTAAATCTTACGCAATCCATATGATCAACCCAATTACACATTAAATAAGAAGGATAATAATAATCGAATACATAATTACAAACATAAACTATGAAACATATTTACATATATTTACATGTATCTTATTATATTTTGCTAAAGGTTATTACTACAACTAAGTTTATTTACTTAAGATAAATATAATGTATAAGTTTTTGTTATTTGTGTACATAAACAAAAATGAAAAATAAAAAAAAAAAAAAAAATAAAAACAAACAAACAAAAATTAATGTAGTAAAACATAAAAATACATTAGTTGGGTCAAAATAAACAAATAAAAATATAAATTTTCCTTTTTTTTTTACTTTGTTAGAGTAAAAAAATGCTTTTAAAGTTTTTTTTTTATTTTGATTTTAATTTTTCTTTTTTTTTTTTTTTATTTGACTTTTGACCTGGAATTTTTCATAAAAGTCTGTGAAAAACACGGACACATCGCTTCTTTTTATTTTATGGTAATGAAAATATTTTCATTTAAGAAAAATTTTCCACATGTTGACTCTATTTTTTCTACTTTTTATTTAATTTTAAATTTTACTCACTTAATTTTATTCCTAGAATATGAAAATGTTTTTCCTTTTAAATACCTAGGCCTGTTGAATTTGATACTAACTTTTATATTTTTTTTTCTCAATAAAATTTTAACTAAGATATAATAGTTATGATAATTAATTAATATTCACACCGATATACACCGATTTTTACTAAACTAAAGATTCTGAACAGAGAGACTTTGCACTACTAAAGATACTTTTTTGCAATATGAATTTTATCTTTAGATAATTTTTTTTCTGTATACTGAGAAAAATTTAATATTCTGCATAGTTCCATTCAGATCCTGTACAATGTACAGTGTACACCCTCATAAAAATTATCACAAATAAAAATAAAAAAAAACAAGTGATGAAAATTAAGGGTTTTAAAAAAGCACATATTCAAAATTATATCGCACCTTTAGAATAAGAGAGCAACATTTCAAAACTGCAAGTTTTGAGTAAATTACGTTTGAATATAGTACATTTTTTATATGGAAAAACGAAAACAGGTGTATATCGTTTTGTGTGCATAAAGCTCACACAATTTTTTAAAAAAGTAGAAACAAGTAAAAATATTGCAGTATTATATTGATAATTTTAAAAATTCCCATATTTTAAAGAAAATTAAAGGCTGCCACATTTTGTTTTAAATCTGTGTAATCCTAGTTTTTTATTTTTGACGAGCCCTAATTTAAAATGTTACGGTTTGAATATAAATTATTTTTAATTATTAAGGAAATATTTCAAAAATTAATAATACAAATAATATATTTTTTTAACAAAGAATCTTAAAAAATGCTTTATTTCCAGCTATTTATACAAAATTAAAAGTAAATTATTACAAATTAAAAATTATTCTGAATCATTTTCAATTTCTTGCGAAATCTGGTTCGATTCTGTATTTTGGACTACTTTTAGCTCCGTAAAAAATGAATGGAAACTTGAAGGAATAACTTTAGAATTGCATAAATTAATTAAATCTTTTTTTTTTAGCACAGAAATTCCACGTGGTTCACTATATGCTAATTTTATTTCCAATGGCATTTTAAACTGCTTCTTACTGCGTCTGGTTTTATTAGTTATTTCAATTTCAGAAAACTTTTCTTCGTCATAACTCATTTTATAAAAAATTGTATAAGGACATTTTTTTTCAACTCTAAGTACTTTAAGATCGTTCCAGATTATCTTTTCACCTTTTGTATTTGTATTAAAATTATCACCACAACATGCAGTTAAATCTTTCAAATCAAGAAAGTCATTGAAAACTATTTCTTTTACATTAAATTTAGATCCTGTCTTGGTCATTGATTCGGAGAATAAATCGCATTTCCTTTCAAGTATCTTAATTTTTCCTTTTCTATACATGAATGCATGGCATCTCCTTCGTTCTGAGTATGTCCAGCTATCAAAAAATTATGCGTTATAGAAGGTATGTTCAAGTTACTTGTTGCAAATAAATACATACAAACCATATATTTATTTTTTTGTTGGCCAAAACAATTATCTGTATAAAATATAGTATCTTTGCCTATACACTGTGTCTTTAAAAAGTTGTAAACGCACGTTCCGATTTCATTAGCACCTCTCTGGGCTTGATCCACATTCCACAGGTAGCAATAGCCTTTGTTATTTGCCATATCAAAAACAGTTAAATTGTAAGATGCAAATTTCCGAGAGTAATGAAAATCAGATACTTTCCCAGAGGGAGTATTTAGTAAGGCCTGTAAATCATAACACGCAACCATACAATTTTCTGTATTTATAACAGCGAAATCTTTATCTTTAGATTTTGCTTCTCTCGAAGCAATGACGGCAGTCTTATAGGTTTTAATTATTTCCTCCAAATCTTTTTTTTCAATTTCATTGCTATTTTCATAGGATGTGCATAGTGAACATTGATCCTTTTTGGGAATAAAGAAACCAATATTAAAAAAATTATTAAAAATACTCCTGTAAATATGAATTTTGGGAGGCTCTTCGCCCTTCTCTTGGCATTTTTCCACATACAGTCTATGCATTTACAGTCAATTTGGTTTGACAAATAGAATCTTTGTCTGGTGAGATCACCGATATTCCAATAGTTCGTTAATATTTTGTTCCTTTGCTCTTGTGTTATTAACTGTCTACATTTATATTTGCAATTCTCCTTGCAAGGGCTTTTAAGCGTTCGCTGTGGCACCTTGCCAGTGCTAGATACGTATTCTTGACCAGAATTGCGTTTTATCTTTTTTATATTTAATTTCCATTTTTCCATAAATTTTTGCCGTTGTCTTGTATTTACTTTTTCAGTGGGAAAATTAATGATTTCATTGGCTTCATTATTGTCACAATCACCGTAAAAAACAACATTAGAGGAATTACAAAGTATTTCTGGATTAAACAATTCACTTCCAAGATTATATTCTGTTGAAGATTCATATGAATTTTCTCGAATTGAAATGTTATCGTTTGCAAATTGATCAAAGTCTTTATCTGCAACTGAATCGTCAGAATCAAAATCAGGTTCGGAAAAAGAGTCATGGTCATCTGAATTTCTTTCAAGCGAAATATTTTTTTCTGCAATGAGAATAAGGTCTTTATCGCCTACTGGATCTTCACTTTCAGTATCAGATTCGGAAGAACACTCATGTGCAACAGGAAGAAGCCAAATTCCATCAGTGTTGGGTTTTAAATTTTCTTTGCCTACTGAGGTCGACGTGCATGAATCAACCGTAGTAACTAAAAAAGGAAGTGATGACATCATTTGAAAATCGCAATCATTGAACTGTTGTATCATTTGAAATAATTAATTTTCTTACCTGTTGGAAAAAGTTTACGTTGAGCAGGTGTACTAACAAATTTAGTTATTTCTTGAGGTGAAAAAGATGATTTCGGGACAACGTCGTTACTATTATTGAAAAGTAAATTTTCAGGCCTACCTAAAGCTGTAAAGACATTTTTTTAACATTTTAAACTCGGAGAATATATATTTTCATAACCCACCTTTGTTATTTTCTTTTTGTTTATTAAGAACTAAATTTACAAATAATTTTCCTCGATTTGATTGCATTTTCGAATATAAAGTATTTTTTTTTAAACAAAATATCAATTACACAATAATATTATATTAATATCAAATTCGTTAATTTCAAGTTTTGAAATAAAACTAAACAAAATTCTCCAAAAAATATAAAAAACTTACAAACTTAAAGAAAATTACGGTAAAGTTTCATTCTCTGTTTTACACATTTTTATAAATCTAATTTTTGTTAGTGCTACAACACAAAAAGAAACAAAAAAAAATTATAAATTTCAAATGAAGACCGCAACATTTTTATATGATGCGGTATGGAATTTCAAAATAATTAATATTTGAATATATTGTTAAAAACAATACCGATCCAATTTGTGATAGCGCTAAAGAAAGTGAATGTTGTTACAATAAGGTTGCATTTTCTCGAATTGTAGTAGTATTTCTTTTTGCTTAGAGAAGGGATAGTTGAAATATTGAAAAATCAATACAGTCATATTTCAAATTAATTCGCAGTTATAATTTAAAAATTTAAGCAAAACTGCCATATTTTAAATTATTGCACCTTTCCACTGATGAGTAGGTTTAAATACAAGACATAACATAAAAAGTTGCTATGTTTGTTTTAACAATAAAAAATTAGACAAAAAGACTCACTTGGAAAATCAAGTGTAAAAATGACAAATTTTGAGATATTAAGACGGCGATTACATCAAAATGTAGTAAAAGTTTTGGGCTTTAGCGGCGTGTACTCAACTAAAAAAATCACTATTTCGTCTTATTGCCCTCTTATTCTAGAGGTGCGATATAGATAGTGTTTCAGAATGACTTTTTTATGATAATATTATAATTAAGTTATTTCTTAAATTCATTATTAATTATGAATAATAGTTAAATCAATACTTAGAATTTAATCCCAATGCACTCAAGAAACCCTATTAGCAACTGCGAAATATAATGTTGGATCTTCAATTCTAACGTTTAATTTTGGAAAAATATACAGTGGTGAATAAGTTACTGATTTATAAAAATGTGAAAGCTTTAATTTTTAAGTCCTAATAGGGAAGGTTCTCAAATTGTTACTAAGCAAACTTACGATGATTCTCTAGGATATGTTCACTAAAAATTTAGGCGAGTATTTAAGTTATAGATGCTTAAAAATAGCAAAATTTCAATTTTGGACCTCTTACAACTCCTAACAGGGGACGTGACAAAAAAAATTTTTTAATCGACTCCTACTAATTTCTGAGGATATAATTTCTCCCAAAATTGCAAGACTCTAGTTTGAATAGTTTAGAAGATAAGTTGGGCCATAATGGTAAATATGAGTTTTGGATTATGGTAAATTTTAGTACCCTATTATATATTTACCCTGTATATGTGCCTTTCAAAAATTTATAAACACCAGTCTTTTACCGTTTTAAGATGTAAAATATACCTAATAGAACTCTTGTTATAACAATTTAAATATACGGCTTTTTCCGATTTTGGGGGCTGTAGCTGCTTAACAGGAGGAACTACAGAAAAAATTTCCATGAAATTATTATTTTTGCAATACCTATTCGTACTTAAAATTTCTTTACTCTATTTCAAACGATGTAAAAGTTTTTATAAACATACGGACGGACGAACAGAGTGAAACAAAAATATTTTGGATATGTGCTAAAAACAGTTTTCCCATTGAATAAAAGCATGTTCTTTCCATAATTATTTGTTGTTGTTCTGCTCAAAATAATATTTTTTTTTTTTGAGTTTGCGTATAACATAATTTTGTTTTATACTAAATCTGAAATTTTGCGAGATTGAAATCTTCTTGATTTTTTGTTTTTGGTTTAAAAAGGAAGAGAGGAACAATATAAGGCAGCAAAGTGTCATCCATTTGATTTTTAAGTAATAAAATTGTACTCCCTAATAAAATATCAGTGAGTACATGAGTAATGGAAGAATCATTTGAATACAATGTGTCTTAAAAAATCATATTGGAATATCAAAATATAGAGTATTTTTAGCACATTTTCAAAAAATTTTGTAAAAATGTGCCTATATAGTTTCACTCTGTCCGTCCGTCCGTCTGTCTGTCCGTCTGTCCGTATGTTTACAAAAACTTTTACATCGTTTGAAATAGAGTAAAGAAATTTTAACCATGGGTAGTTTTCGCAAAAAAAATAATTTCGTAGAAGAATTTTTTTCTGTAGCCCCACCTGTTACGGGGCTACAGCCCCCCAAAGTTGGGAAAAGCCCTATATTTAAATTGTTATAACAAGAGTTCTGTTAGATATATTTTCTATCTGAAAACGGCAAACAATAGCTGGTTTCATAAACTTTATAAATATTTAAAAAGAAAACATTTAGGGTTGCCATACGGTACTAAAATTTAACATTACACAAAACTCAATTTTTGCAAAATTTTTGGTCACACTTAAAATACAAAATTTAAAGGTCCAACATTATATTTTAACATATGTTAAAGGTTTTCCTTAAATTTAAAAGGGGTTCCTTAAATTGAAGAAAGTGTCTCTCAGTTTTACCCATTTTTGCTTAGATAATAAAATTCTAAGTAAAATTCCAAATTTTTGTGGAATTCACAATTTAATTCCTAGAACCTAAAAAAATGGAGGGGGCACGGGGACGAGGAGGGGGGGGGGTAGTTATAATGAAGTTAGATCCTTGAGAAACTTGGCAACCTTCCCCATTGAAGGGCTATAACAACTTTAAAATTAAAACTTTACTGTTATCAGTAAATTTTATAAGTAAGCAGTAACTATTTCCAAGTAAATATTTCCAAAGTTAAACTCAGTATGTAATACAATATAAATTTGAAAATGTGCTTTTTTAAAAACCCTTGATTTTTTTTTCATCACTTGTTTGAAGTTTAAAATTGGTATATTTAAAGGTGCGGTGATATAACGCCTTATGCCATAAAGCCATAATAGCTTTTAACACACTCGACTGAGTCATAAAAGTCATAAAATTCTAGTCGCAAAATTGTTTTTCACAGTTTTTATCTTTATTTAATTTGATTATTTTGAAATATTCGGTAGATAAATCCAAAGGCTGACGCACATATTATATAGAAAAAATTTTTTTTGGTCAGTTTTTTTCCTGATTACAATCCCTATACTTTTGTAATATTGAATGTAGATGTGTACGACTAAGTTTAAATTAAAAATAAAATGCAGGGGTTAATACTGGAATATGAAAACTTAAGAAGATACAAAATTAATCTGTGATATTTTTTACATTAAAATTAGCCTAGGTAATAACTTGACACCCGTGATTACAAATAAGGACACGGGAATATTAAAATTGCTCCTCTGTTTGTAACGAATCGATCTAGAAAAGCCAAATATAGTATCAAAGTTACATACAACTTTTTTGCGCCAATATGAATTTCTTCAAAACTAATAACGCTAGAAGAATGAAATTACACACGGTTAGTTATATAATAGGACAAGCACCAAATTGAATGGGTTAGTGGGTAAGCATTTGGCTTACTAATCGAGGTGGTTTTGGTTCGATTCCCGTACGGGTCATAATTTTTTAATTGAAAAAAATTATTGAAAAATAATTTTTCTTTGCAAATCCCCATGGTGATGAAATAAATATAGTATAATATAAAATATATGATATAAATAAAATAAATAATATTACTAATCAAATTAATATAATCTGCCACGCCTAAAAAGAAGAAGCATGCGTTACTCCCTTATCACATTGTATTCCACTGTTTATAAATAAATAAATACTTAAATATTGTTATTGAATATTTCGACTTTTTATAATAAAATCTACTAGAGAAATAGTATTATAAAGTTTAAAATCATGACATTATAAACTTAATTTTAAAAACCCTTTCAACTGAAAAAATATTTTACGCATTTAAGTAATTCTCTTCTAATTTAAATCGAAAAATAATAAATATTAAGTAATATGGTTAGAAAACAAATTATAAAAATTAATTAATATTTTTTCATAATTAATTAATTTTTGCTATAAAAATGATTTATACAATAAAGTTCTTCCCACAATATTTGTTAAGTAACACTTTTATTTCCTAATCAAAATTAAGTAATCAATAACTATTAAGCAGCTATATTGTAACCGTTACATAATTCTTTTATAGCACAATTTGTAATAAAGAAAAAAAATTAATAAATTTCAACTTTGAAAAAAATACGCAATTGGAATTAAAAAAATTAATAATACGGAAGTAAATGATTTGCTAATTTTGCATTAGATAAGAACCAAGTACATCATAAATTCTATAAGTATTTAGGTACTTTCAAACTTTTTCATATTAAGCACTGACTAATTTATTTATTTATTTGTAGTCTGATATTGCCTGATAATATTAATCCTTTGCCTAATTTGAGATTTGGACTTCTTATTAAATTATTTTAATATGCACTATGTTTTTTATTAGATATGATCCGACCAGGATTTGAACCCGAGATTTTTCGATTAAAAAGCCGCCAATTAACCACTGGTCAGATGAGATTAATTATTGTTCATAGCTTTTTACGACAACTTTTAAAGCCAGATTTACAATCATTTTTAATTTCTATGATTTAAAATGTAATCCTATAAAGTAATCACAATCATTTCTATTACGAATATTCGGCGATGTTCGAAATAAATGATTTTTTTTTTTAAATTAAATATTCGGGAAAAACCACAGACTCCTTTAAAAATTCTGTAACTTTTGGAGAATTTAAAACTTATTTTAAATGTTTGTAACTAAAATCGTCTTTGTGTTTTGAAATAAAGTCTATGCTTTAGTTTCGACAGTAAAGGTGCATTTATGTTGGAGCATCGTTTTGATCATCGATAAACAATATAAATTTTCTACGTTGTGCTTTAATCGACATTCTTATCACTTTTCGCGGCTCCAATATAACCCACCCTTACACCAGCTGTGCATAGTATAACTTCTGAACTCTTATGGTTCTTTTTGGAATATTTAATAAAAAACGTAGAAATAATTCAAATGGATTGTATAAGCTTTTCATTTTGCATAATGTGGTTTGTATTTTAAAGTCTCATTATTATATAGGGGAGCTTACCCTTCCCCTATTAATTTGGCTCATCTGCGAAGCAGTTCTTTGTCTTGGCAAAAAAAGCGTTCACACCAAATTTCATTAAAATCGGTTGAGGTTTTGATGAATTATTAAAACTTGACGTTCCTTAAACTCCTGGAAGCTCTAGACCTCACGAAACTAGAATTAATATATGAGAGCTACTCTTAATAGGTCCCCACCAATAATCTTTGAACCAAATTTAAGCTCATTCCGAAAGTTAGAACACAATTTCTCGATAAGTTTGGTCACCTAATCACTCTTAGCCCCAACCACATTGGTATCCTATTTCAATTTTTGGTTTAAATCTACTATTTATAGTATTTCACAAATGGAATTGTGATTTATATATATATATATTTTTAATATATCTATTTAAATCAAATTATTTTAAAATATGGTAATTTTATACGATATTTTTTTTTGAATAAAATAAACTTTAGATAAACGAGATTTTGACACTTCTTTGTTTTAAAAATGCACGTGTAACTTAATAATAATAAATAAACTTTTAAATATTTATTAGACTTTCTTTTGCCATGATATACCGGTATCTTTAAATTAACTGCGTATATACACACACACATACAACACAATTTTTATTAAATTTCACAAGAATTTTAAAATAAGTTTTATTTTAGATATTAATTAATCCAGAATTTTTACTTACATTGAGCATTAAAAATTGCTTTATAAAAAAAACCGTAAGTGTTAGAACGATTCACTTTTATAAATTCTGTTTTCAAAAATAAAAATTCTTCGCCGAATTATTATTAAATTTATTTTAATTATATGTTAAACTTTACAAAACTTACTTATAAAACTTTACAAAAGCTAATAAGAATCGCGAATGGGAAAACAAAACTTTATTTTAACTTTGAAGGTGTAGTAAGTCATATAACTGTTTAAGTTTGTTTTGGCGATTTTATTTATTATTTTGAAATAAAAATTTATGAAGATTATATGGAATGACTAATTCTTTAAAAAATAAAAATAAATTTTTGAATGTTGTTACAATAGCAGTTTCTTTAAAAATTTTTATATTAACTTAACGTAAGGAGTATAGAGCAATCACCAAGTAATTTAGACTATGCTTTAGTTTCTTTAATCGTTATATTCAGTATGCTGTTGATTACTCAATTGTAGGTATTTTATAAGATTATGAATACTTAAAGGATAAATTTTGTGCGCCATCTATTATCTTACACAAGAGTTTCTTATATTTATTTGTTATATAAACTTATTTTGTATTACGATATAATTATACAATTTTTACGATATCTTTTTATTAGATATGATTTGACTGTAGTTTGCAACTGAGACTTTTCACTTGAAATCGAGTACACTCATTTGAAACGTCGGTTTCTTAACCACTACACCATTCTGATACGGTCTTAAGACCCAAATATTGAGTAGTAAGTCTTTTATCGAGTTTTGACTCTGAGACTTCTGATACGTCATCGAAAAATTACATGGAATCTAACTTTGTTTTAGACCGAGCTAAGCTAAGAGTTCACTATATAACGGAATTTTGTGTTTAAGTCCCGTTGTTATACAGTAGGTAGAGTTGCTGAAAAAACTGATTTTTATAAACCACTATTTAAAAGTTCAAGATATTTACCATAAATTATTATTTTATCATCAGAGGTTTAGTAAACTTTGTCACTCGTTTGTGGTAAAAAATCGATGAAATTAAAAAGATAAGTTTAAAGGTGAAAAACCGATTTTGTTTATTTAAAAATAAATTAAATTTCGATTTGAATGAAAAAGCCAACAATGACTAAAAAATAAAACAACACCCAAGTAGAATAAATTTTGACTTTGACACATTTTGTTTTGATATAAAATAGTAAACAAGTTTTATTATTACTTATTGTTAATAATATGAACTTATCTTTTGATAATTTGTTAGAATATTATTTAATATTATTAATATTTATTAATTTTTATATTAAAATTATTATTACAATCTTTTAGATAGAGATATTAATCGATTTTGTTATTAATAATTTTCATATTTTGCGTTCCATTGATCTGATGATTCATCTTCAACAGTGGTTTAATTTCGGTATATCTCTGGCTTGCAAGTAATAGACCTTTCAAACTGTAGTATTGGAGATTTTGGTATGTTGCATATACATAGGTGATTTAGTTCGGTTAATCGTATTTTCCAAAGAAATTGCATTTTATTTTTGGAGTGTTGGACCATATATTATTACATGATCGATCCTTTAAGTTGGTAAATTATATTTGTATAAAATACCTAATACTTAACTGTGGTTTTAAAAGGTTGGTTTGGTGTGATTAATTCAAACACTAACAAAATGAAACCTCTTCAAGTTAATCTAGGTGAGGTCAGCGGTTTTTACCCACCCTGTTTCAGAGTGTTTTATTTTAGCCGTACTTATTAATTTCAAGAGCTTTTATTTTATCATAAATCAAATTAAATTTTTATTTTTATTTTAAAAGAGGGAATCCCCTAAAAACCTAGAGCTGGTTAATTTTTTTTTATATAAATTATCTGTAAATTTTAAACGATTGATGAATAAAGATAAAAATTATTGTTCTTATGTACACATACTTGTTTACATTTACCAGAAAGTAATTCTGTTCTAAATTAGGAATTCCCCTTAATATCTGTATTTATCAAGTCATTTTAAGGTATTTCCTAGTTAAATTTTTCTGTGAACAAAGGAAAGTTTGAAATAAAGCTTAAATTATTATTCATAATTCTTGACTTAATTCAATGATTTTCAAAAATGAGTCAAAATTAATATAAATAACTCAGCCATAATATTGCGCAAGCAGTTTGGGTGTTTATCCCATTATTTTGGCTATAGGGGAGGTTGTTTTAGTGAAGTCAAATCTCACACTACTGAGGGGTATAGGTATTCAGGTGCCTTTTAAAGGTTTTTTCCTCCCTTAGGAGAAAAAATAAGTATTTATATAACAACTGCTGTAAAATTATGTTCTTTTAGTTTCGATTTAATTATTACTTATTTATAGCCTAGATTTTAAAGTTAATAATTTTTTTTAATTTTGTTCATTTACACTCATTCAGTGTTATTTTAAGAGGCTAAAAAACGCTGTTGAAACGAGTCATTAAAAAAATGGGTCGGTGCCAAAAGCTTGAAAATCAAAATTTCAAAATTTAAACAAAAATTTGGGTTCGGATATAATCCAGTTTTCCAAAATTCCGGTTTTTAAAAAACTGTTTTTCCACTATTGATAAATATTCCGTTTTTTTTTTAAATTCACAATTTCTATTTAAATCCAGTTCTATGCGTTTGGCCAAAAAAAAATGGAATATCTCCCTTTTCAAGAATATTTGATTAAATTTATTGCATGTGTACCGCTGTTGAGCACGAATACAGGAATATCTGCCTTTTCCAGAATATTTAATTTTAATTATTGTATAATTAGTTAGTGAAAAGCGGATTTTTGGAAAAGGGGGTTTAATGACGAGTGCAGTTTTGAAAACCGGATCTAGTACCAGAGAGCTTTGATAGCGAACCGAATTAAATAAATGTTTTAAAATGTTTTAAAGAATTGCATACAGATAAATTAAAAATTTAAAGCATCTTTGAAACGTAGATAAAGTATATATTTAAAAATATTTTTCATCGAATTCGACGGTCTCTCTCAATCTTGCACATATTTTTTAAATTTAATTAGTTAATTTTTCAAATAAGAAACACAACATTTTTATAAAATCTCATCTATTTTTAAGTAAATTTAATCTAAACTTTTAATACTTTTAAGATTTTTAAGCATGAATATAGAATTGTCCTTCATGTGCATCATGTGGAGCATGTTGAACTTCTTCAACTTTCTTTTTTGGGAAGTATGGATTATGTTCTGGATCAGCATTTAAACTAAAAATAAAATTAAAACAAATTGAAATTGTAAATTACAAATTTATTAAATCGAATTTTAATACTTACTGATAATAATTTGTGGCTTCAGCACAATTAACATTGTACCACCAATCGCATGCAAATTCTTTTTGATTAAATATAGTACCATTTGTACAAAGAAATTGTGCACCTTGATGTCCTTCTCTGCCATCATGACATACATGATAACCCTAAACAAATAATGGATTAAAATATGTAAATAGTTTTATTATTGAACTGGAAAAATTAAAATCTTACTTGACAACCAGTTTCAACATTAGCATACATGCCAGGTACAGCTGGAACATTAGCACAATGGAAATTTGTGTGTGGAAAAACATGATAGATTGGATAATCTACACCTGGTGATCCAGGAATTTTACTAAAATCTTGTCCTTTTTCTTTTTTCTTTTCAATGTGATTTTCTTCTGGATGATACAAGGCTCCATAAGTCTAAAAATTAAAACATAATTTATTTCTATCTATTTTTATATATTTAATTTAAAATTGGTAAAATTAGACATAATTTTAACTTAGATTTGTAATTATTTGTTTTAGGCTAAAAGTTTTAATAAGTCTATCAACAAATGAACGTTTCTGTTGCGTAAAGATGTTACAAAAAGCTACGTCACAATTACCAATTCAGTAAAGAAAGTCGCGCTTTGGTCAAGAAATATATAAAACTTTAGATCCTGGCTATAATTGTGAATTTCCTAAGATAGTGATATTGCAAATTTTTATTTCGTTACCCATGCATATGAAATTGTAAATGCAATTGAAAGATCAAAATGATATTTAAATCTAAATTTAATAAAGTCTTTAAAATCCTTTGAACCTTTGATTGCCGAAACATTTTTTCAGTTTATTAATGATCTAATCAATTAAAAATATTCCGAAAGAAACCGAGGCCTCGTGATTAGTTTGGAAATTATAATTTCAAAGTAAAACTAAGCCAAATAATATTAGACTATGTCAAATTAAAATCTTTTAATAAATAAAAAATTGAATGTTTTTTTCAAAACTCTTCGCCTGAGTTTGATTCTTTTAACAGCGATATGACAAAATTCTCGAAGTTAAAAGTTCCGCAGATATTTATTTCTTTTCGAAATGCAATTTAAAACTTAATCAGATGTTTGAAAATATAATGGGGAACTATGTCTAACTCTTTAGAGAACATTTGATTCACTAATCCATTCAGAAACTTTTGGCTTATTTTTTGATTCATAAATCCCCGGTGAATTTCCAATTCTGGGACTTTTGTTATATTGCCTTAACTTTTGACTCGCTCATTGCACCCGGAGACTTTTGGCTAATCTTTTGAGTTATTAGTTCACGGAAAACTTTCCACTTCTGAACTTTATGTCACACCGTCTCATTTAACTTTAAAAAAGAGGATTTATGTAAACTCTGTAAAAGATGCAATTAAAAAATAAAGAAATAACCATCAACTAAATATTGAATACCAGATTAGATATTATATGAAGCTTACAACATAAGGCTTTTATAATAAAAAAGGTTAAATCAATCTAAGAACTTTGTTAAAAAATTTAGTTCAAGTTCATATCACTAAATACTAATAGGCTAAAATTATTATAATTTGCAATCTGTTCTCGTATCTAAGATATTTAAATATCTAAAATAACCATTATTTAATTTGTACTTAAATTATTTATCATTTTTTAGGAAAAAATTTTGAAAAAATGTTCTTATTAGTTTCATTCTGTCCATTCATTCGTTTGTCTGTCCGTTATGTTTTCAAAAACTTTTAAACCGTTTGAAATAGAAAAAAGAAATTTTAACTACGAGCAAGTATTGCAAAGTAATGTTAAGATAGAATATTTTCCTGTAGCTCCACCCATTACGGAGCTACAGTCCCTCAAAGTCTGAAAAACCCTTTATTTAAATTATTATAACAGAGTTAGGCATATTTTTAATCTAAAAACGGTGAAACACAGCTGTTTTTATAAGCTTTAAAAAATTTTAAAAGTCAAAAGTATAGCATTGCCATATGGTACTAAAATATACAGTTTTGAAAAACTCAATTTTTGGAATATTTTTGGCCCCAAATATCTTCTAAACGGTTAAACTAGAATTTTGAAATTTTGAAAATCATCAAAAGTGTACTTGGTAAAAATTTTGGAACCCTCCACAATGATAGCCCTTAGGAGTTAAAAATTAAAACTTTCCTGTATTTATGAATTAGTAATTTATTCACCAGTGTTGGAAAAAAAAATTAAACGTTAAAATTGAAGCTCTACTCCAACATTATATTTCGCACTTGTTAACACGTTTTCTTGAGCGTATTGGAATAAATATTCCAAGTATTGATTTCACTATTATTCATAATTAATAATGAATTAATAAAATAACTTAATTATAATATTATCATTTATTATATATTATATTATACAATATATATATAATATATAAAATATAAAATACTCAACTGAAACATTATATAATATTAAAAATGTGCTTTTTTAGAAACCTTTGGTTTTTTTCATCACTTGTTAATATACAAATCTCATTAATCATCAATTAAATTATAAATGCCGCATAATTTTAGTCAAAGAATTTATTATATCTTATCTTGGTGTTAATTATACTAATTTTTCTTTGAACTTGAAAATTTTAAATATCATATAATTAAAATTATCTAAATATTATTGTATTTTAATTTCAGAGATTATAAAATCATAATAATAAAATGATATTCAACAATTTATTTTTTTTTTTAATTTAAAGCGATTTTTTCACAGTTTTAATTCTGAATTTAAAGCGTGAAATATAAACAAAATGACTCTAAAAAATTTAATTATAATAAATAATAGTTGTAAAAAAAAACGAAAGATACATCTTTATTATAGTTAAAATAAATTGACCTGAACCAAAACTTAAAAAATTAATTATAGTGTCAGACAAACATTTAATAATTTAATAAGTAAAAAAATTTGTATTTAAAAACTAATTTTACGGTCAAAGTACCCACAACCCATACAAAATTAAGTTGCAGTTGAAATAAATTCGAGTTTACACAAGCTGTTAAAAAATTATGATTACTTTTTTATGATTACTTTTACTATTAAATTACATTCACTTGTGACCTAGTCTAAATATTTCGAATCTTTGAATTGTTTAAGTCGACCACAGATAAAAAAAAAAAAAAAAAAAAAGAGTTTAAAAAAACGTGAATAAGCTTTTTTTATGATTTTATGCTGGTTTCAAAAAACAAAACAAAAAACTGGTTTCACTTTTTTTTTTTTGTTTTGATTTTAAAGTTTTTTTTTTTTAAGAAGTTTTTAAAATTGCTTTTTTGTGGTTGATGGAAATTTTAACTTTTTTATGCTGGAGGTTTTTTTTATTGCATCCAAAAAAAACTAAAAGAAAAAAAAAATATAAACATACAAATAAAAAAAAATAACTGTTAATATTTTGAGATAGGAAAAATGTTATATAGCATTATTATTAGAAAAATTGCTAATAATTAAACCATGTAACAATTCAACATCGTGAAATATAAGAAACATTACTATTCAAATCCCAGTAAACCACAGTAAAAGTGTTAGATCATAAGGAAAATTGAAGTTTTACTTAATTGGGAGTAGTTTTTATTTTATTTTTTATTTTTAAGTGTTATAACTATGTACTGTCCAACTATTAGGCTAACTTAGGCTATTAGCCTGTATATATCATAGGTAAACGTTGAAACAGGGGAGTCATTATATTCTTGTTACTAGAATTGGTCTTAACGAATTCCACATATAATTTAGATATGAAATAGTACTAGGTCTATAACATTTAGAAACGTTTTAGATTTAAAATAGATACAATTCTGTTTGCTTATATTTTAATAATTTTTGCAGTATAATTATAATTATTAGTTATTAAGTCATTAATTTAAACCCAAAGACGAATGGTAGTTGAGTCGAATCGAAAACCAGATAAAAGTTTTTTTTAACTTTACTGGAATTCGAATCCAAGCCTCTCGCTTGAATAGTTGGTACTCTAACCACTGTGTTAGTCAACTTTTAAGACTACATTTTATTTAAATGATTTTGATCTCAAATGGAGTTCAACAGTAATTGTACAACCCTTTTGCAAAGGTGCGTAACTAAAATTAAAAACCACTCAGAATAGTTAAATACAAATGTACCGTTCTGTTTTAGATATTTGAATGAGAAAAGGAATATTGGGGAATGGAGATCGGGAAATATTGATTAGACAGAATCAAGAGAAAAACTTGAAGGAATATTATGAAGAATTAATATTAATGTTTTTCTTCAACTTTTTCCAATCAAGTTATTTCTTGCCGTTTCCGAAATAACGGCATTAAAAATATTTTCTTAAAATTTTTAAAAATAATTGGACTTTCGGGCACACTGTATTTGTAAAAGATTCGAGATATCTGCTAGTCAAACTTGCTTTGACCAAATATATGATACAAGTTTTGGATTAACGTCACATATTTGAAACTATTTATAAAAGAAAGAGTTTGACATAGTTAGAGGAGGAACCCTTGTTTAAAGAGCTGATAAAATAAGTTTTATTAGTCTTCAATTAGTATAGAAACCATGATTGTCAAGCTTAGAAACCTGCACTTTTTGATGTTCGAATCTGCTCAGAGGTCATCGTAAAAAGAAAAAAAATGTCTAAGCGAGATTTAATTTATTTTAAACTATTAATCGTTAGCTTGGTCAGACCAAAATTGTTTATTGGGTAAATTCAACTCGATTATAGTTTTAAACTCAATTCATTACTTTGTTTATTTGTTTGTTTGTTTTTTTTTTGGAAAAAAACTTGAATATCAAGTAAAAAAAAAAGTTCCCAAGATTTATGATGTAATAAGTAAAAACTGATGGCTTGTTGTTTTTTCTTTTCTGTTTTCTTTTTCTTTTTTTTTTTTGTTTCATTCAAAACTGTGCCATAATCTGAGTATAATTTGATGTAAAAAACCAATACTTAAGTTATTATTTAGAGTACCTATTCATTATATAATATTACACTTAAAGCAAATAACATTAAGAGGTCTTTGAAGAGTTCAAAATTTTTTTTTTTTTGATGGTTTTTTAATATAAGTAAACTTTGGAATTTTTTTTATATATGTATATATTTGCAAAAATTGTATTTCTAGTGGTTTTCATTTTTTTTTCTAGTGCAATTTTTTTTTTTGAGAAAAACAGAAGTTCGCTCAGAAGTAAAAGATAGGAAAATTTTTAGATGAATTTGAAGTTGGGATCTTTGAATGTGACAATAAATCAAATTTCAAATCATTTGAAAGTTTTTATGAAGTAAAATATGCCTGCAGATATTATTTCATTAAATGATTAAAAAAGTAAATGTTTATTATGAGTTATTAGAAAAGAGAAAGGGGTTTTTTTTTTTTTTTGTATATATGATAAATGTCCTTTTAATTATGGGACAAAATTTAAAATTTTTTTTTGTCTGAGTCACAAATTACAAAAAAAACGTATTTTAATTTTTACATAAATGACAATTAAAGTTTTAAAGCGGTTTTTTTTTATATACTGAAAATTTTTAATTACTTTTTAAAGTGTCTACTGTAATTTTTATAATCACGTAAATTTTAAATGATCATATAATTGAAAAATTTTAGAGATAAATATTTGTTTTATTTAAATACAAAGATTTAATAACGTATTCAAGTATGTACATATATGTGTTATTTTCTTAATTATAGGTATTTTTTAGAAAGGTACTAAAAATTGTAATTTTTTATTTAATTTGTTAACTCAAATAAGTTTAAACTTAGTTTTAAACAAGTGATGGAAAAAACCAAGGGTTTTTAAAAAAGTACATTTTCAAAATTACGTAGTATTTCATACTGAGTATTTTATCGGAATATAATGTTGAAGCTTCTATGTTAACGTTTAATTTTGTAATTATATACACTGGTGACTAAGTTACTGTTTACTTACATAACAGTAAATTTTTAATTTTTAAATCTTAAGTCTTAATAGAACCTCAATGAGGAATGTTGCCAAAATTCTCAAGGATCTAATCTCACTTTTCCCCCTCTACCCGAATTTTACTATTTAAGCAAAAATGGTTAAAGCTGAGAGACACTTTTTGCAATTTAAAGAACCGTTTTTAAATTTAAGAAAAACCTTTGACTTATGTTAAAATAAAATGTTGGACCTTTAAATTTTGTATATTAATAAAAAAAAATTTGACAGGTATTCAAGTTACAGGTGTTTAAAAATAACAAAGTTTCAATTTTCGAGCCCTTATAGCTCCTAAACAGGAGGCGTGACAAATTTTGTTAACCGACTCCTCATAATTTCTAAAGATCTAACTTCTTCGAAAATTTAAAGTCTCTAGCAAGAACCGTTTAGAAGATATGTGGTGCCAAAAATTTTGCAAAAATTGAGTTTTGCATAATGGTAAATTTTAGTACTTTATACATTTGCCTTTTAAAATTTGGCAGGGCCATTATACCTAGGGGTGCGTTTATGTTGGAGCAGCGATAAGTTATAAGAGCATCGATATGAGCATAGCGTAAAATATTATGTATATGATTTAAATAGAGGTGTTTATATTGGAGAATTGCTTTGATCATCGATAAACGGTGAGAGCATATAAAACTCTTTATTCTGTCACATTATAGGATCATAGCTTTTTCTATTGCGTAGAAAATTATATATCGTTTATCGCTGATCAAAGCCATGCTCCAATATAAACAGCTATATTAAAAGCATGTATAGATACTCTTATAACTTATTGTAGCTCCAATATAAATGCACTTTTTCACATAAATATCTCCAATGTACAAAGAAATTGGATATGACCATTGTTTGCTAATTTATAAAGCTTTTGAAAGTTTTAATTATTTTTGCATAACAGTTTTATAAAATAATTCATACATAATTCAAAGTTCTATATTTGCCCACATTGCAATTTTTTCATTTCTGTAAGAGTAAGAAGGAAACGTGGTCCTAAATTAAAATTGACAAGAAGATAAAAACTCTTTACACTCTTTAAAATAGAAACTTCGAAATTATAGGCAACCTATAACGTAGTTTGAATATTATTTTTATACAGATTATACCAATTATATTTATTTATATGAAACTAATCATTGTGCTTGATTGTGGAATTGTAATGGCAGTTACTTTGTATGTGGGTATCGAAACTACAACCACTCGGTTTATACATCCGATTCTACAGAGAATTGTACTTTAATATATGTATAACCCAGCTATAGCATACTTTATGGCGCTTTAAAACAAAGTTAATATTTATGAAGAAATGCCACATAAGATCAACATACAATAATACAATAATTAAAAAGTTATACAATAAGTTTAAAAAATTCACTTATCATAAGTGTTTCTGAAAAATCTTTATTACCATTGTATACAATATTTATTAAAAATTTTTCACAATAATTAAAATTGTAATAAATTAGATTCAATTTAAAATGAAAAGATAATCATATCTAATGTATCTAATAATTAATTTGATATAATAGTAACATATTAACATAAAACAACCATAAAATAATAGTATCATATTTTTGAAATATATACAATTAAAAAATTAAAACGGAAGTCACAGTAATAATTTTCACTTTAAAAGAAAGATATAAATAATTGTTTTACTCAAATGTATGGATTTATTTTGAAGGCAATTATCTAGTTTAGATTTGTTATAAAACTAATTGATATATATTGGTGTTCGAATGTTTGATACATTAAATGCTAAATTATATGAAATTTTTGAAAAATATTATAACTTTATTAGTGTAATAAATTTTATTGCAAAGTGAGGCACGTTAATTCGGGTAAATTCAAAAAATCAAACTGGAAAGTTCAAAATCAAAAAAGAAACTTAAGGAACTGCCACCAATCCCTCACCACATAAATTATTGAAGCCTCCAATTTTGACTGCAATTTTTCCTTTATTATAAATTTTGCATTCATATGAAAGCTGATTTTGAAGTTCGCTCTAAATTTTGCTTCAGAAAACTGTCAAAATTTGACAATTTATTTTAAAAAATTTTCTACTTGATTTTCGCCAATTTCTAATTCGAATGTGATTTGGAGTTACGAGATATTATTTTGGGAGTTGTGGATACCCTCTCTTTTTGAATGCATTATAAAAACCAATTACTTTAAAAATTTTGACTTAGTAGGACTTGATTAATGATTTGTAATCTTCATATGAATTTCATAGACGTTGTAACATTAATCATGAAATTAATACAACAGCAAATTTAGCAAAAATTTTAAAATGGGGGGAAAATAATCTTGTTCAATCCAACACGGAGAAAACCCAATGCTGTCTGGTCTCGCGAAAAATAGCAACCTTGACTTGGTCAAATCACATTTTTGTAATAGCTAAAGATGAAGTTAGCTGTTTAGATTTTTTGTATCGCTGTAAAACTTCCTTTTCTCCACTTGATATTTTCTTAATATCTATAAAACATATATTAGACCATAAATGGAGTATAATGCACATATTTGGGATATCTCGATAAAGTGCAAAAAACGAATAGCTCTTTATAAATGATTCCAGTGTTACCTCAACGCTTATTCCACTTAGTCATCGGCGTACTGTGTGGTCACTTAGTCTGTTTTATAGATATAAAATTGGGAAAGTGACCAGTGGGGACAAACATCTGTTCTAAAGAAATAACACAATTAATGCCTCCACTTACAGTTTTCCAACGTGAAACAAGGAGTGCAACGGATGCATATCCCTACTGTGTCGAATTGTTAAGATGGCATAACACATCTTTTGGAAATTCGTTTGCTATGCACATGTTGATATTATAGAACCATATTCCGTTCAATGTGTTCTTTCAAGTTGGTAATTCGTATGTGTACGACTTAAATAAATTTAAGAAGAATATTAACATGTTTCTCCTCAATATCCCTTAAATTTTTCCCAACCCCAATAATCCAAAACTCCCAAATAACCTGCTTATATTTCCAAAATCATTCCATATTCCCATCCCTGTAACCAAACTGTAGATTTATATCCCAGGTTCCTTCCTAGAGTTTGGTTCCAAAAAAGTGTGGTTTTGGTGTGTTGGATTCGAACGCTACTTTAAGCAACCGCACAGTTGCAAAGGTTTCGAGCATTCCATTCCCTCATAGAAAAAAAAGATTTGCTCTAGAAACAAGTAATTTTTCTTTTAAAAACTCCAAACAAATTAATTTGATTAATTACAAACTGTTGAAATATTTAACTAAAATTTGGCTTAATATAATTAAGTCTAAATTATTCATATTTGGTAAGAGAATTACCAATTTGTTATGATTAATTAACAAATTGATAAATTAATCTTTAAATTAATTAGTTTTGTTTTTTTGTGAACCAATTAATTAATTATAACTTTAAGTAACCATATCTGAACTGAAGATTTTATTCAAAGTAAAGTTATAAATTATAATAAAAGCATGAAAAAATGGAATTTTTGGAATTTTGTGATTTGTTATTATTGAATTTATTCATGCTTTTAATTCATATTTGGGGAAAAGACGATTTAAATTTTTGGGTCATTTCAGATTGTTTTTATATTTAAATTAAAAAAAAATAATTTATTTTGATTTGCATAAGATTTAATTAAAAACTTCAAATCGGTAAAAAAAGCTTGTGAAATTACATAAACAAAATAATGAAATAATAATAATTAATGAATTTTTATTATTTTGTAATTATTTTAGATAATTAGTAAAGTTTTTCGAATTGTATAGTAATTAAGAAATTTTTTTAAAGTTAAGACAAGAGGATGAATCTTATTCAACATGATTAATATTCCTTCTAATGAATTATATATGTATGTTGTACAACGATATGTCTAAAAGTTCAGTTACACCGTATTATAATATATGATGAATATGCAGGGTGTCCGGGATTCAAGTACGCGCATTGCAATCAGGAATTGGGGTTATTAAAACAAACAAAAAATTGTTCTGGGGGAGGGGATCTACTGTGGACCCTTTTCGAGATATGAGGGATTAAAGATTTTTAGAGACTTTTCATAAAAAAATCAATAACTTTTGAACATCTTACTGTAGAGGGATAAAGCCCAAGTTGAGTTGCTTCATTTTTACAGAATTTATATATATAGAGGGGATCGAAGGAGACGGGTTAGACTAAAATATAGAAAATGGTTTGAAATCTGTTGAAAATATTCGAATTTAACAGTGGGTTACAAAATTAAATTTTATACTTTAATTCAATAAGAAATGAGTAATTCATATGGGTTGCTGGCATGCTACAGATTACATTCTATTATTTAATTTACAATATTTACATATGAAATTTTCACGAAATTTATTCAAAGATATATGTGTTCATTATATTAATTTTTAGATTGTATACCAATCTGAAACTAAAGTATGAGCTAGTGTGCAATATATGGAATTTTTTTTCACACATGCAACAAATATTTTTAAAATATGTTAAAAAATGTATTATTCACATTGTATAATGAATTGCATAATGAATAGCTAAATGCATAATTAACGAAAGAAAAAATTAGTTGTACAATTGATAAAAGGGTACCAAAAACACTAAGAAATATTCAACAACAATAGAATAAAAGCTTACGAAAATATTATATACTTTGCAATGAGGTAAAGAGATTTGTCAGCTTTAATAAGCTGTGTGTCTCATGGTCAATGATTATTACAAATGCAAAAATCAAAAATAAACTAAACGGCAAGAGCCGAATTTAGTTAATTTGAAAAAGATAAAAATAAAAAAGATTGAGCCGTATGTATAGTATCATTATTCTTCTCACTCTTTATAATTTTTATATTTTTCCGAATTCGAGAATCATTTGTTCAATTATGTTACACACATTTTTTTCATTCCTTTTCCACTTTAAAAGCGAGTATAGAGTATTCATCAAGTCATTAAGACAAAGCTTCGGCTACGTTAATCATTATATTCACTAAATCCTTCATTACTCAGCTTCAATTATTATTAAAAGACTACGATTTATGGATAAACAAACGGTTATCTTTGTCGGCCATCTAATGATAATACACATGAGCTATATTATTTTAAATTACGATATAAACTATTACGATATAAATTATTACGATATAAACTATTACAATATTTACGATATATGTATCTAGTTTTTAGCACATTTTCAAAAAATTTTGTAAAAATGTGCCTATATAGTTTCACTCTGTCCGTCCGTCTGTCTGTCTGTCTGTCTGTCTGTCCGTATGTTTACAAAAACTTTTACATCATTTGAAATAGAGAAAAGAAATTTTAACCACGAGTAGGTATTACAAAAAAAATTATTTCGTAGAAGAATTTTTTTCTGTAGCCCTACCCGTTACGGAGCTGCAGCCCCCCAAAGTTGGGAAAAGCCCTATATTCAAATTGTTATAACAAGAGTTCTATTAGGTGTATTTTCAATCTGATTGAAAAGCTCCGTAACGGGTAGGTTGCCCAGTTTCTCAAGGATCTAATCATCACTACTCCCCTTCTCTCAACTTTTTTAGGTTCTAGGAATTAAATTATGAATTCCACCAAAATTTGGAATTTTACTTAGAATTTTACTATTTAAGCAAAAATGGTTAAAACTGAGAAACACTTTCTTCAATTTAAAGAACCGCTTTTAAATTTAAGAAAATCTTTTAACATATGTTAAAGTATAATGTTCGACCTTCAAATTTTGTATATTAAGAAAAAAAAATTTGAACAGCTATTCAAGTTGCAGGTGTTTAAAAATAGCAAAATTTCAATTTTCGAACCCTTATAGCCCCGAAACAGGGGGCACGACAAACCGTTTTTTTTTGTTAACCGACTCCTGCTAATGTTTTTTAACTTCTCCCAAAATTTCAAGATCCTAGCTTAAACCGTTTAGAAGATATGTGGGGCCAAAAATTTTGCAAAAATTGAGTTTTGCCAAATGGTAAATTTTAGTACCGTATGACAACCTTAAATATTTTTTTTTATTTATAAACTTATAAAGTTTACAAAACCAGCTATCTTTGCCTTTTCCAGATTGAAAATACACCTAATAGAACTCTTGTTATAACAATTTGAACCACAACACCATTGGTCAAATTTAAAGAATCCTTAAAAGACTGCATATTTCATAATCCTTTGTCAGAATGCCACTTAAAGTTTGTTCGCCTTCAAAATAACCTCCCAATAAAATCATTCAGTAATCTTCGATTTACGAATCATTTCATTTCTTAATTTGATTTAAAATGTACTTTATGTAGATACCTACGATAGATACTTAAAATTAATATGTAGTTTACCAAATTTTAATACTTATATTATCTCTAACACAATTTGAACACAAATGTGAATTTTTAACAATTTAAAGTATAAAACAACGGTAATATATAAATTTATACTTACTGCAATTTCAATGGCTGCAATTACACCAATTGATAATATCAGAAATGTTAGTAATGTTGATGAAAACATTTTTTTTAAGTTTTTGTTTTATTTTTTAATATTTAAAACAAAACAAATTCCAAAATACAAAATTAAATTTCCTTTTAAAATTTGAAATTAACAAAAATTTTTTAAAAAACTTTAAAAATATATAAATAAAATACTAAAATATTTAAAAATAAAAAACCTTTTATTAAATTCCCGATAAATTTGTAATTATGGTCTACATTCGACAAAACTTTAATCGAAACTAGTTCATCCGTCAGATATGAAAAAAATAATTGTAACAATTTTTTTTAAGAGTTTTTGTATATTTTTATAAGTACTACCTTTTAACCAATGTTTATACTACACATAAATGAATATTTATAAATACATTTTATATATGTACTATATACATACATATATATATTATAAGTTAAAAAATTTTAATAATGGAAATGCATATTGTACAAATGAAAAAGTAAAAAAAAATAACAAAAAACCAAAATAACACCAAATTGTGGTTAAAATATACCCATGATATATGAATTAGATGCTTATACCAACTTATATACCAACTTATTACTTTTTGTGAATTTTGCAAATGATTGGTGCTTTTTGGCTGCTGATTTATATTGCAGAATTAAAAAAAAAAAAAAAACTTTGAATTATTGTTAGTGTAATTAACATTACAATATATACATAAGTACTTAAACATATGTAGTTTACTTACTGTGGTTTTTAAAAACCAAAAGTTTGCATGTTCAAATAAAGTTAAATGTTAAAAATTTTTTACAATTTTTTTTTTGCTAAGTTACAAAATAAAATAATAAGGGATAAAGAAAATCAAGGGTTTTTAAAAAAGCACATTTTAAAAATTATATAGTGTTTCATACTGAGTTTAGAGTAATATAATTTGGATATTTTTAAAAACTATTGAAGGGCTAAATGGTGAAGGTTCCCAAATTTTTAGTAAGCAAACTTATGATGATCCCCGATAATCTGCCCACCCCCTCCCACCTCCTTCCATTTTGTTAGGTTCCAGGAATTTAATTGGTACTGAAGTTATCAAGTTACAGGTACTCAAGTTTCAGGTGTTTAAATAAAGTAAAATTTTCAATTTTCAAGAGCTTACAGCTTACAAACAGGTTGTTTGAAAACAAAATATTGCTAACCGACATTTACTAATTTCTAAGGATCTAACTTCTCCCAAAACTAAAAAAAGAACAAATCTAACTTCTCAACACACTAACTTGAACCATTTAGAAGATATATGGGGCTAAAATTTTTGATTTTGCAAAAATTGAGTTTTACATAATATTAAATTTTAGTAGTGTATGGTAACCCTAAATATTTATCTTTTAAAAACTTATAAAGCTTATAAAAACCTCCCTAGTGGGAGGGGCTACAGAAAATTGCAATACCTGCATTGTTTTATTACAATACCAATCCGTTGTTAAAGTTTTTTAGTTATTAGTAGGCAAAAACGGGACTTACAGAAGAACGACGGCCAGAGTTAAACTATAGGCACATTTTTTACAAAATTTTGAAAAATGTGCTAAATATCTGTGAAAAAAAAACAGTTAACCAAAATTTTACTTTGTTCAATTTTCATTATTTTGCCGTTCCTATTGACTGGTATTACTCTGTACGTGTAAAATATATTGAACATTTCATTCATAAAATCTTATAAGAATTTTTAAATACAAAATGTGATTGTGCAAAGGAAATAAGAAAAAGAAAAAACAAATTTGAAGTTGGAAAGAAAGCTATGAGATATAAATTATATTCATATAAACTTTGTAAACAATATGATACAAAATAATTTGGGAATTAGTTTCATATAGCATTTACCGTCCCTTCGTTTTTAAAGTTTACTTATTTATTTATTTATTTATAAAACCAAAAAATTGTAAATATTGTCAGAGAATATTAATCCTTTGCCAATTTGACATTTAGACTTCTTATTAAAAAATTTTCATAAACATTTTAATTTTATTAGATATGACTTTTCGACTGATAAGCCTCCACTTTTCCACTGCGATATCGGTCAGCTTTGTTTTTAAAATTTACAGAGTAAAATTATAATCAGAAAACAATTCAAATTTGACATAAACATTGGAACATCGATTGACCCGATTGGCTTCATTTACACGGAGTTAACAGTTCTTGTTAAAACAATTTGTTGTTATACTGCTTAAAAGCTCTTAACGTTTAAACTATGTTGTCAGTTGCTATTGCAACTTTATATGTCTGCGGTAATATTATATCACTTTAATTTTTTTTTTTGAAGGGTAAGTATTGGATTTTTTATTACTGTTTTAGATGTAGTGGTGACATGCAACACGTAAAGCAGCTAAATATTGGTATCGTTTTTTAAAACTTTTTTTTTAGGAGAAGTGAGGAAGTGGGAAAGAAAAAGAATAAACGACAACTGACAATTGCAACAACGTGTGAACACATAAATTGATATTAAAGTTGACTAATAATACTTTTAAAAATTTTTACTTAGGCGTTAGGGGTATTGTACAGTGCTTAATGTTTACAAATATAAAAAAAATATAAATAGTCGATTCTAACTTGGTAATCGATACCTTAAAACATTGACCCATAATTTCCTCGATTTATACTATCACATGAATCGTAGAACCATCAACCTTGGAAATCAGAGAAAAAAATTTCAATTCTTAGCAAATTTTAGAATTAAAGTTTTGAAAATATGGTTTTTAATTTCTATTCAACTTATTGTCATTCATAAGATCAATTCTAATAATAAGAATATAATATGTCTCGGCTTGATCCAACATGTAGGTACCTATGGTATAGACAGTCATACAAGCCTAACAGTTGAACAGACACTTTATTATTAATTAATCATTATTAAGTAAAATGTTTATTAATGGCATTTAATTTAAGTCACTTGTCAATTTTAATATCTAACTGTCCTGTATGAACAAAAAAAGATTTTGCAACTGGCGGACGTCAATGCGATGATTACTCAGTTAATTTTAGCATCTCAATACATTTTAATGTTTTTTGACAGTTTTAGTGTCATGATTACTCCAAATTGAGTTTTTGATTTGTTTTCAATGTATTTGTTCCCATTTTTAACCAAATAGAACTAGTGAAATAGTGGATTGTCAAAAGGTAACGTTTAAATAACGATTTTTTCTCGAAAATACTGATATGAATTTGAAAATTTCTCTTTCTAAATTTCATTAATAAGTGATTTAGAGTATAAGATTTGAATTCCTGACTTTTGCTGCGCTGTATTCAAATGTTAATTCCTCATTGTCTAAACCCAAAAGCATATTTATAATGTCTGCAAGATTTATAATAGTATGGGTCAGTTTTAATTTATTTTTAATTCCTCTTTACTATGATATTTTGTTTTAATATAATTTTAAATTTAATTTTATATTTTTTTTTCTAAACTTTCACTATCTACATGGTTCGGAGCTTTATGGAATATTATGCTGTAATATTTTTTTTTTTTCAAAATGATTCAATATTTTCAAATTCTTTTTTGGTTTTTTTTTTGAGGAAATGATATAAACAGATTATGAACATATGGAAGTTACAAATTCTTTGTATTTTTATCCATATATTGATACTAATTCAAAATAATTTAATTTTTAAATCTTTTAATGGTGGTCGTCCATCTTTTTTTAAATTGCATCTACTAATATATAAGTCAGTTCGTGACTTTTTTTTGATAATTAATTACGAAATAAAAATTTGTAATAAATGATTTTATTAAAACTTTAGATAAGAAATTATAAGAAGAAATTACGAAACAATTAAATATTTGCAAATTAAAAATGTTTTTTTAAATTTATTTATTATATAAGAAGTTAATAAACTTTGGTTGGCTGTACTTTTAAATAAACTTAATCACAACGAATTCATGGAGTTTAGTCGGGGTCGCAATTGGCACAAGCAGCATTAAAAGTCTGAAGTTGTTAATGGGAAAAAAAGGAATACATGAAAATATAATTGTAAATTTTTTTTTTTTTTTTTTGAAGAGCTAACTGTTCAACAGTTAGAGGCTAATAAGCCTGTCTATACCATAGGTACATGTTGGAACAGGGGGTCATATTATATTCGTGTTATTAGATTTGATCTTAATGAATTCCACATACAATTTAAATATGAGATAGTACTAGGCCTTATAACATGTAGAAACGTCTTAGATTTTCAATAGATCCAATTCTATTTTTGTTTATATTTTAATATTTTGTATTTGAGTTGTATGGTATTCTATATCTGTGAGTTATATTATTCAATTAAATTTTTTGTTTATATTTTGCATTTGTTTAGATTGTTATATCTCCAAAACCAGAACATATATCTAACTACAAAGGTGTTCCTTCCTATTTCTCTTGTGTCACTAAGAATTTAAATGGCAGTTCAGGTACCTTCCAACATAGCTTTTCAAAAATAATTCAATAAAACGAATAACTCCGAAATTAATAAAGATAGAATATGTAAATTGTGGTACAATGTAGGAACTATGTTCTATGCCTTTTATTTATTTTTAATTTCTATAGGAATTGGAATAATGGTTAAAATAGCTGGCAGAAGCCTCTCTAGGCCTAACTTCCATATCTTCCAAATCAATAAAGATGGAAATTTTCCTAATTTTTTCAGATGTAAGGTATTACTATATTTTCAGGTATATAGAGTTCTCCTAACGTTGGTTGCATCGATATACTGATTTTTAATTTATATTAAAATTTTTATAATGTTACATAATTTTAGTATTTATATAAAAATTCTAGATTATTTAAGACATAATGCAAGAAACAGCATTATTTGAGCTTCTACGGAAAAAAGCTTTAAATTAGCAGAACATAATGCTCTAAAAAATCCACAATTTTGCTACAAATACTTTAAGACAAGCAAATATGTAGTTGAATAAAAATTTCACATATTTTAAACTGTTTTTTAGTCATCTATTTCAAAGTATTTTATGTACTTCCGAATTTTTATGGTTATCGGATCAATCATAGCAAAAAACAAATTTTTGTAGACATGCAAGGTTTCATTTAAAATTTCATTAGAAAACAGAAACTGCTATCAGAGCAAATTTTATGAAATACCTGAACAACTCAAGGTTAATCAAGGTTTCTAATGAAATCTTAAAAAATGTTCAAATCTCTAATGAAAAACTCTAATGAAAAAATTCTATTGAAAAACTCAGTTGAAATGGTGTACTTTGAGATATTAAATTGTTGTTGAATTTTGAAGTTCTCCAATTTCGGGTCTTTTCAAGGTAAAGCCCCTCAGAAATCTTTATCCCATGTGTTAGATCTTAGTTTTGATCTTTTATAAACGATTTTAAATATATTAGTAAAGTTATAGTTCTTTGAGTTAGTTAGCTAGTTTATAAAAATTATTAACTGAACATAGAACATTACAAACGTAAAAAAAATACCATAATTACATAATCAAATATTAAAATGTAATTAGTACTACAATAATATTAGTGAACCTTTTTTTCAAGTTTTAAAAAAGAAATATTATATTTCAATGTCTTTTGGATATAGAATCAATGTTTGGCCTTCATTAAACCCAATATCAGTCAACTTGTGTTAATTTAAAAAAAAAATATACCACAAAAATTTGAAATAATTAACTTAAAAACTTTTAAATAAAAAATTTTAATAACCGCGCATAATTTGTTTATAAGTTTACGCTTTATAATGTTGTTTGGTATTAATCATGGAAAATACATGTCAAATTTTAATAGGCGTTTGATTGATTTGTTTTAATTTCCACACTTTTAAACACTAAGTTTGTATGGAATTGCTTTGATTGATTAAATTTTTTAAATATTGATCATAAAATAAAGAAAACTAAAATGAAGCTGTTTTGAGTCACAGGAGTCAGAAATTAATTAACATATGGTACATGTAATAGATATGAAATTTGTTACATCTGTTGTCTTTGAAGCAAATTAACGATTGAGAATAGACTCCTAAAAATATAAATAGGGGGAAACAGTTTGGTATTGTGAACTATCATTAATGAATAGAATAATGAAAGAATAATCTCAGAATCCAACACAATAGAACGCATTTATATTGCTGCACATTTTTAGTAAATTTGAAATTCATGAACACTCTCAAGTTACATAATATAAGTTTTTTTAGGGACATAGAAAGTTTCTAAAGCCATAGATTACAGCTTTGTCTATTAGGGTACTCCTGTAGGTAGTTTACGGCTATAACACGTCAAAATCACAATCCGTTTTTTAAATAAAATTTTATGAGTGAACTTGTGATACAAATGTACAGCTTGTTTCCGAGGATAAGGATGTGAAAGGATTATTAGGAATTAGGTTTGAGATATAGGATTCTGGGATTATGGGGGATGAGGAAAATTTTACTCGATATTTGAAATAAAGATGCTAATATTCTTCCTAAGTTAAACTAAATCGTACACATATACTTTATCAACCTTGGGGAGCTCATTTGGTGGAATTTGGTTCCATGTCATATATAATAGAATTAAGATACAGATTTCATTAAAAAAATGTTTTTAAAAAAGTTTTAAATATTAACAGTTATTTTATGATAATTTTCTTTCATTATAATGCAAAATCCAAAGTATATGTTAAATTATATTCGTTTAATTTTGAGTAAAAATGATTTTGCCTAAAAGTATGCAAATTGTTTTATGATAAATTTTAAAAATTTGGAAAAAATATTAAATTAGAAAATTATTTAAAATTAGTTATATACAAAATAATTTTGTAAATAACTAATTGTAAATAATTGTAAATAATAGTAAAAGAAATTTCATATTCTTGCCAAAATAGCTTAGACAACTTCAGGTTTTACTGATATTGTATAAATTTTTTGAAAAATATTAAATTTAAATAAATTAATTAAAAAAAAATTTTTACAGAGACATCTGCTGGTGAAATTTTTAATATAAATCATTATTATAACGGAATCTCCCATTTAAATTTTTTGTAAATTTCAAATTGTATTTAAATTTACATGAATTTGAAGAAAAAATGGTGTAGACTTAAGTAGAGTTTTGAAAATGGAAAAACTATTTCTAAATTTTAATTAAATTTTGCCATACCTTTAAGCTTAGTGAATATGCAACTATTAACAACAAAAGAAGTCAAATTTGAATTTCAATTGAAACTATTGACACATTTTGATTTAACAGTTTTTATAGCACAACATTTAGCTTTTGACTACAAGTTTTGAACTTGTGTAGCTCTAAATAAAAGCACTTCTCAAAAATGGACAGAATCATTGAAATAGTTAACTTATTGCAGCACTAAAACTGTTTTTTAGTTCTTTCTCTCTATATTATAATTGGTTTCAACTATTTGAAGGAATACAATTGGTAGAAACTTTTAAGTACATTTAAAAAAAAAAAGATAAAAATGTGTCTATATACTGTAACTCATCACGGAGCCAATTTTTGAAAAATTTTGAACCCCTATATCTTCGAATCGGTTTGAAAATAGAGCTTTAGGACATTTTGAATGGAGTTAAATCTTAAGATGGGTTCTTAAGATTCAAGAGTGTTCCGTTCTGTTTTCATTATGTTTCTAAAAATGAGAATTAAATAGTTGTTCGGATACCTCCTACGCACCACTCAAGATCAAAGAAGTATATTATCAAAATTAATAACATTAGGAACCTGAAATTTAGTAAAAGATTTTTCTGTTTTTTGTTCTTGAATTTTGAAAGGAATACAAGTTGCGGTTTGGGTACCTATCACACGCCTCCCAAGACCGAAAAATTATATATTCGAAATTGAATAAGATAGCAACTTAGGTACAAGATTGTTCTATCCTGTTTCCTTTATGTTTCTGAGTTTTAGAGGAATGAAAGTAGTGGCAGTTCAATAGCTCCTTCTGAGACTTAACGAGTATATTCGAAATTAAAAAGTTTGCAAATTTAAAATTGATGTTTAGTATATTGTCAATTGAATTTATTAGGTGTAAAGTATTACCAAGTGGGTTGCATCAACTTACTGTTGTTTTATTACTTTTTTAAAATTAGTTATGTAAAACAATTATGTCTAATTTTTTACAGAACTGAATGAGCCAAAAGAAAGTTCCAACATTTTTTTTCTCCCGAATAAAAACATTAAGACCGATTGTTTTATGTTGGAGGGCAATTAGATCATAGAATCACTCTCTTTCTTTTTTGCAAAATATACAAGTACCTAAAAAAACCCAAAACATTTTTCTAGTAATTTTTTAATTAGTGTAAAGGTATTATGAAATACATCTATTGCGTCATAGCTACGTTCAAATATATAAATTTTATTAAAATAAAACGCTCTGAATTTGTTAAACTAATTTAATGTTTTATTTGTTAGTTTTTTTAATTTAAAATTTTTATTACATTTTTTTAGACCATTTTTTTGCAAACTTTTATTTTGCAAAAGAAATCCGTACGAAAATATGGACTAGAAAATTAGCAATAAAAATTTTTATCTTATTAAACATTTTTCGTTCGTTATCTTTTTACTAATCAGGTACATAATTCGAAATCGTCTTATTGGAGGAGTTCGTATATATTTTTAATTTTAGAAAAACTTATTTGTGTATTTTTTTGATCAGTTTGATGGGTCATCAAACAATCAGACATAAAACCAAAACGTGCTTCAAATTTAAAACAAATATACATACTTAGTATATATTGGGAGTATTTCTCACATTTCTCACGTTGTTTAATATTTTAATTAAGTATGACAAAAATAGTTTTTTTTATTAGCAAATAATCGATAATAAATTTATAGTAACTGCTGGTTTTTTAATAAAAATCTCTAGCTCTAATTTCATACAAATTACATGATTAATAAGGTATAATTTATTCTTGCACAGTGGGAAATAGTTTTATTAACATATTTTGTAGCTAGTGAGTGGTGCGTTCCATATGTATAAATTATTATTTGTTCGATTTCGTTCGTGAGATTTGTTTTATGTCTCTTTATAACTTTTAGCCAAATGAAAAATTTATAGATATCTTAATTTTATTGATTTATTTTAATATTAAGTTAATCACTAATTAAAATTAGTTTGTTTTTATATTTAAGAAATGTCAAAAATTTGCTAACTTATATTAAGAATTAAAAAATTTGAGCTTACTAATTAATACTAAAAAACATTTCATAATAAGAATAGTGTCAATCAATCAGCTTGAAAATACAGCTGACCTGTTTTTTGAGGGTTTTGCATTCGAATCCTAGTAAAAGTGAAATATATCATCCGCAACACGGTGTAAATTAACCGAATATGAAATAATTAATATTTTTATTTCCATTATTAAAATGCGTTATTATATACTGTATTAAACTAATAAAAATTATAAACAATAAATTTAATTGATTAATATAACTCACAGATTCGAAAACACTTTATATACAATACAATATTAAAGCAAATAGAATTTTATCTTTAGAAATCTGAGACATTCTACATATGATTAGGCCAAGTATGCCCAAGATGTGGGTCATTTGATTATATCTAACATTGTACATACTATAAATTTTCTTTAGATTATTTTTAACAAGTTATATACCGAAATTAAAACTACTAATCTTATAATTTAAAAAATTTTTTTTTATACATTTTTAATAAAAAATAACTCATATTTCATTTCAAATTCGGAATATTTTCATTCTGTTCTTGATTTTTTTAATGTAATTTTCGTTGTTACATTTTAACGTTTCAAAAGTTATACTGTGTATCTTATTTATGCAATTTTGTACTACATGCGTGGTTGTGAGCTGCAGATTACAAAATGTGCATGTTTTTGGTCGTGTTCTATCAAAGAGGGATATACTTAGTGCTAGCGTTATTTCCAATCTAATTCTGAATATTTTTATATCATTTTTACGGCCTTTGGAAAATTTCTTTTAACAATAGGTTCTTTTAGTTCCACTCCCCTTGTTTTACAAGTTTTTTAAGCTCTTTAATGGCGTTCTTTGCATATAAATAGGTTTTTGGTATTGACTTTGTTATCGGGCTATTAGCTGCCAAATATTTTGTCTGACTTCGAATTTATGCACATTTTAGAAGACCTGAAACTGTAAGACTACTAAGATTTTAAAACAACAAAACTGTTTAATGCAGCCAAATGTATTTGTCAATCATTTATAGCGCATATAAATTAAATTTTAGTGATAAAAGTTGCTTTATGTAGTTCTAATTTTACAGTTTTACTGTGTGACACATGTTTTGGACACTTTTGGATAAGAAATTTTAGATTGAATTTTGAAGACACTTTTCAAATTAAAATTTCAGGAATGATTGATATCCGTTTTCAAAAAATTTCATATTTTATTGTTTTTATGATAAGAATTAATTCTGTCCTGTTTCCTTATTATTCGTGGAATCTGAGATAAATTGAAAAAGTGCTTCGTGTAATTTTCACTCGTCTCCCAAAAACAAACAAAGATATGTTCTTAATTACAAAAATATGTTTTTGAAATGCTAAAATAAAGTTTTATATTTTCATTTAATATTAAATAACTATATTTAAAATAACTTACAAATTTTAAATTTAAATTGAATATTTTAAGTGAAGGGTATCATAAAGTTGATTTAATTGACTAACTGTTCTTTTACTAATTGTTAAATTTTAATTTTATGCATTTTCTTTATTTTGATAAAAATAAACTACATATCTTTCAAATTAAATATATCGAAATTCGATTAATCCCACTTTCATACTAATAAAATTGTGTAAAAATTATTAATTCAAAATTTTTTCAATTAAATTTTTTTCTGATATATTTTTTCAAGATCTGACCGGAAACTCAGTGATTAAAGTGGTGGCTTTTCAATCGAAAAGTTTCGGGCTCAAATCCTGGTCAGATAGTATCAGACATGAGATAGTAATAGCCTTTATAACATGTATAAACGTTTTAGATTATCAATAGATAAAATTCTATTTTAGTTTATATTGTAATATTTTGTAATTGAGTTTTATGGTATTCTATATCTGTGAGTTATATTATTCAATTAAATTATTTGTTTATATTGTTATATTACAGTATTTTTTATTAATGATATATAATTATTAATTATTGATTAAGTCATTAATTTGAACCCAATGGCGAATGGTAGCTGAGTTGAGTCGAAAGCCAGAAAAGGTTTTTCGCTGGGATTCCAATCCGGACCTGTATTATGAAAGGTTGGCACTTCCATGTACACATTTATATTATAATGTTAAAATAATAATAATGAATAACCAATTTGAGCCCCATACTAATGATCTTTAAATGGTTCACAACTGCAGTTCGAGGATTATCCGATTACATAAAGTTCTCCAAATTTATGAACTTATTGATTTTTACTAACAATAACAGAATTGTAATAAAAATCTTTACATTTACTAAGCTAATATCAATACATAACATATTGATAGTGATCAAATAAGATGCTTCGATACCAATTTAATAATATGATAAATAAAAAATTTCTTAACACCTTTGCAAGAAAAAAATTTGATCTTTTACAGCCTATTTTTGTTTTACATAATTAATTTCCAAAATTAATTCAATTATTTAATTATACAATAAAATTAAAAAAAATGGAAAATTTGCGTTTTCTTTCATAATTAAAGAAATACACAAGACAAAAACTAAAAAGTAAATAAATAAAAATTACATTATATATTGTTTTTTTTTTTGTTTTTTGTTTTTTATATAAAGACTTTATTTACAAATAAATTTTTTTTTTTGTTTATTTTATATACTAAAAATATTTAGAAACATAAGATGTAACAAAACTTATAATGAAATCAGTTTATATTTTGATTAGGAAAAAGATATGCGCATATTTTATTTAAATTAAAACGAAATTGTGTTGTGTTTTAATTAAATAAATTATTTTTGTTTTGTTTTGTTTTTGTTTTTTTTTTTTTTAAATTTTGTAATTTTTTTAAAATTTTGTTTTTTTTTAAATTTTTTTTTTTTATAAAAATCTCAATTTATATAGTTTTGTTTTTCTTAAATTTTTTTTTCTATTTTATTCTCGTTGATAATTGCTTCTGTTTACTATTTTGATTTGATTTCGTCGTATGATGGGGGGCACTACGAATTTCTCGTAATCGATAATCACTAAATAAATCATCAAAACCATTGAAGAGCTAAAAAAATATTCAAAAAAAAAAAACCAAAATTAAAAATTAAAAATATAATATAAAACAAAAGGGAAAATAGGGAATTTAAATATTTTGTATAATATGTTATAATTTTTATAAATTAGTTAAAAAATTAAAAAAAAAAACAGTTATTAATGAAAATATGGCATATTGAATGTTACGTCGGAACGTACTAATAATATATGATGATGATTAGTTTAAATTAATTGATATTTAGTATATACATATATACGGTATATAAAATTTCAAGGTAAAATAAATTTATTATTTTTTTTTTTATTTTTAAATTAATTACAAAATTTTATCATTTTGGCATATTGATATGCAAATTATCATATAAAGTTTATTGTTTTGTTTTTTTTTTTTTTTTTTGGATTTAAGTAGATAATGATTTGAAATATTTTGAATTAAAAACAAAAAAAAACGAAATCCATTTACTAAACCATTTATAATTTTTTAGTTTAATATTGCATTTAATAAAATGTTTTTTTTTTTAAACACAAATTAGTATAAGACTTCTTTTAACACAGTAATCGATTCACATTTCAAATTCGATATTTTGAGAAAAACAATACGATAGAAAAATTGACAGGTTGATGTTTTAGAACAGATTGATAGAAAATGTCATTTTGTTAAAATTTTTTCAAATAAATTTGATGACATTGATATGAGTTTTTTTTTTGGTAAGAATTCCAAAACAAGAAAAATCATATTCTAATTTTTTTTTAATTTTGTAATTTTTATGTATTTTGAATAATTGGATTGCATCATAGTTTAAAAAATTTAACTTAAATTGATTAAATGAAATTGAATAAATAAATAACCAGAAAGATCCAATATCGCTGTTATTTTAAAATTTTAAACTTGATAAAATATTGAAAAGTAGTCATGACACTTAAAAAATTATATGTTTTAAGGCTGGGTTAAACATGCTAATATGAAGAGCACATGCGTAATTTTTAAATTTATAATAATATGTAATAATTAATAACAATTTTTTTAAAAAAAAATGTAGACAAATGATTCATGAAATTAACTTGTACGCTAATTTTTAAAATTATATATTTATTTCCCTATAACGTTCATTACTATTTTTTTTTGTGTGCAAAATACAATACAGCAAGATATTATCTACGGTGCGTTACAAATTTTAACCTTCTTTAATTTTTGACAAATTATCATGACTTCAAGTTAATTAGTATGCGTCTAATTTGTTGATTTACTACATTATATTAATTAGTTACAAATTACAGTTAATTTTTTTTATATATGACATGTTGCAGTATTTGTTCTATTAAAATATTAAATCAATGGAACTTAAAAGAAAGGTTGATCTCAAAATTGTGTATGCATGCGACTCCTTGTTTTACTATGGTTGTTCTAATATAACCATAGATTATTTGCAGGTAGCTACAAATTTTTGTATAAATAAAGTACACACTTGTTAATGTGAGTTCTGCAGTTACGAGATATACAAATGAATTTTTACACTAATAAAAAATTGTCTTTCTATAGGTAATTTTAAATCCTGATTATTCAGTACTGAAACAGTTCATTCCTAATTATTCAGGAGTGGTAATACCTATAACAATCTATTTTTATAACAATATAGTACAGTTAATCGCTATATCACTCTATTTTTATACCTAACTGATTGTTACTTTATTCCACCATTTAGTAAATATATTTAATTGGAGTTAAACCTTAATGGGCTGATGTTATTTATTATTAAATTTTTAATTAAAACTAATACTAAGTAGGTATCTAAATTTTTAAATTTTTTAAATAGGTTTTAACGCACTGTAATTCAATTGATATAGAAAGATACTGAAACAGAACTGAGAAGATTACTTATATTCAATACTGACAAATTACCTAAACGAAAAACTTCCATTCACTACTGAAAAAATACAGAAAAAGTGCTGAAAAAAAATAATTCCACTCAGTACTGAAAAGTGATGAAAAAGTCCTGAAAGTAACTTTCAATGTATTAGTGCAGAAGTGATAAATTTTTTCCTATTAATTTCAGTAGAAAAGAAATACTTCTTCAATAGTAAAGAAGTACTTCTGGGTCATCAGAGACATTTCACACACATCAACTGTGTAAATAAACAATATTTTATGCAGAACTTTGAAGAATTCAAACTAGTTAAACGTTTTGAACTTACATCAGTAATTATTAAATCAAAGAAATGGATGAAATATGTTAAAAATTAGATTTTATTAGAAGAGTTGAAAAATATTAAATAATCAAGATGTCAACATTAAATTACGATTTCTTAAATGGAATTTTTTTCTGTCAGTTTTATTATAATATACTGTAGAGGCCTGGACACTCAAAGTAGCTATAATGAACAAATTGGAAATATTTAAGATATTCACCTATTGATGTCTTTTGAAGTCCAATATTTGGGACAGATCATGTATTCAATATGAATATTTTACAGAAGCTGCAGAGAGAAAGGGAATTATTTCGAATTATTAAAAAAACGAATAGCCTATTTTTGTCATATAATACGAGGAACAAAATATGAATTACTACAGCTAATTGTCTAAAGCCGAATAGAAGGAAGACGAGGAATAGGTAGAAAGAAACTACCTACCATGGCTGAGAAAATTTAGGGAGTAGACTGGTTTGCGAACAATTGGTGAATTAGCAGTGGATAGGCATCACAAGAAGGAGAAAAGGAGTTGAAAAAACAAAGAGCTAGTTCCTGGTTAGAACAAAGAAAAGTTTGGCTATAAAACTTAAAAAGCGTTGGATGATATCTAAATTCATAAATAAACCTAAGTGCTTAGGTTAAAGTGATTATTTAAGTTGTTAATGATATCCTGTACTCAAATTCAACAAGGCATAGTACACAAGGAGACGTAGAGACATACGACACCTTAACATCGTGCTGAAAGTAAATGAGTGTACTGTTATATATTTAAAGAATACTGTTACTTTTATCCAAGCCATCTATTTTTCACACTTATAAAATTTGTTCTTTTCAGAAACATCACTTGCATAATAAATTATTAAATTCCAATGTGCATTAAAGTCATTTATATAATAAAATTGTTTTATACAATTTTATATTCAAATTATAATTTTAAATGTTAATTTTTTTTTTGTCATTTTAATTATGATTTCAAATTGATATTACAAGCGTTTAATATTAAGTCTAATAAATATCTATTAATGTGTGAAAGCATATGTTAAAGCATATAAATTTAATACAAAATAATGAATATAGTTATTTTATGCAATTAATAAAAATATTGGATTTTCCAGATAATTGTACAGGTTTGCGCAGACCGACCGGTATGGTTTGAATGTTTAATAACTTTTGTAAATTTATTTATATTTTTTATTTTTATTTCAGAATTTTGTGAAGAAAACTTGGGGAATTTGAAATGGAACAGTTCACAACAGAACAGCGATGAACAATTGTTGAATTTTAGTTTGAAAATTTAATGTTGAATTTAATTTTGAAATTTTAGTTTGATAATGAGCGATGAAGCCCATTTCCAATTGAATGGTTCCGTAAACAAGCAAAATTGCAGGATATGGGCTACGGAGAATCCAAGAACATTTCATCAGCGAAAATTATACCCACTTGAATGTACTGTTTGGTGCGGAGTATTGTCTGAAAGGATCATTGGTCCATATTTCTTTGAAAATGTACATGGCGTCTAAGTAACGATTACTGATGCTGAATATCGAACGATGCTGGACAATTTTTTGAGGCTAGCTGTAGAAAACCATTCACAGTTGTGGTTTCCAACAAAAAGGAAAATACTTAAGCTAAAAATATTCCCCATTAATATACTGTATAACAAAAAAATAATAATAATATTTAACTATTAAATAAATAAGATAATAAACATTAAAACCATATCGGTTGTTTTGCGCCACCCTGTATAAACCGTTCAAGTAAAATTTAATTAAGGAAATGACATTTAAAATTAAAAAAAAATTATTTAATATGAAAATTAGTAAATACGAAATAATAAATATGAAAATTATTTAATAAAAAATATTTAAAAAAAAAAAAAATTAAAAATTTTTAGTTAAATTTACATGCGCTGTCAAATAATCTTGTTGAAATTCGCTCCATGAAAAACCGCTTAAAGGATTATTTACAATGTTAATAGTGTTGATTGATTTAATTGGATTCACTGAATTTGAAGCAATTTGAGCTGATTGAAGACTTCTTGAAGCATCTTTTGGACCATATGTTACTAAATATACAGCTATAAAATATGCGAATGAAAATAAAAATAGTAAAATAAAAATGTTTTCATCAGATAAAAAATGAAAAAACCGCTTAAAAAAATTTTTTTAATAAAAAGCGGAAAAGAATTAAAAAAACTTAATAGCTAGTTTTTTTTTTGAAGGAGAATTTTTTTGCAAAAAATTAAAAAAAGCATGAAATTTAAATGCAAATTTAATAATCCATAAAAACTATCTTATATATATATATAAATTTAAAAACTTACTCTTTTTATTTACTTTTGGTGGATTATTTGCCAAAAGTGGATTTGGTATTGTTAAAGGTCGATATTTTGGTAATTTTGGTGCTGATAATGGTGGTGATAATAATGGATAATTATGAATTTGTGGATATAAGTATGTTGTCTCTAAACTTGGAGGATATTTATATGTATAACGTCCAACTTCTGGTATATAACGAGCATCAGATGAAGCAGCAACACGAAATACTGTTCGACTTGCTTTATTTGTATAAGGATGAACCTAAAATTAGCAGAGGAAAACCATTAAAACATAAAGAAAAATCATATACATTTTTAGAGTAGTTAATAAAAAAACAAATACTTGAGGATTTCGTTGTTCTAATATAACACCATCTGGTATAGCAATTCCTTCTTTTTGTAATTGATTTAATAATAAACGATCAGTTTGAAATGCTGTATCTGGTATTTTACCACCAGCATGTGGTAATACTTGCTCCCTATAAATTTGTCTTTTCTGAAATTGAAAAAAAAAATAAAAATTATATAAGTATTTTTAAACTATGTTTAAAGCAAATTGTTTTTTAAAATAATTTTATACATTACTTTTTTTTAATTGATTAAAATTTAAAAAAAAAATTGTTATTAAAGATAAAGATCTTTATTTTCAAAATATACTTAAGATAATTTTGTAAGTTTCCTATATAATTTTAACTAATTACTTTTATTGGTGCTAAAATATCATTTGAACTTGAATTAGTCAAGATATTGATTACAGTGCTTTGTTAAAAAATTATGAAGACCGTAGGGTAGATTAAGTTATTTTAATAAATATTAATCTAAGACATTTCAACAATACAAGGCTTAGTGCTATCTCATGTTTAAATTGTATGTGCAATTCATTAAGATTAAATATAACAATAAGAACATATGAATGTTCCCCTGTTCCAACATGTACCAATGGTATAGACAGGTTTATTAGCCCAGCAGATATATGAAAGGACTGACCACATGAAAGGACGGACTTCATAAATGTGATACATCTCTAATACAGTTGAATTCATCTTCAATAACAAAAACATTTATCAAAAATTGATCGTTACATGTTCAAGTCCATATAACTAAATTCATACAACTTTTTATACCCGTATGACTATATAGTCAAAGGGTATAATAAATTTGCCATTACGTTTGTGACGCAGAGAAGGAGGGGGGGTAGATATAGACTCAAGTGTATGGATCGGATCAGAATCGAAAAATAAATCGATTTAGCTATGTATGTCCGTCCGTCCGTCCGTCTGTCCGTCCGTCCGTCCGTCCGTCCGTCCGTCCGCACGATAACTCAAAAGCTAAAGGAGCTAGGATCTTGAAATTTTCGCAAATTCGTTTTTTTGCAATAGCCGTCATCGCTATTTAAATCCAGCCATTTTGGTCCATGGGTTCGGGTAGCTGCCATACAACTTCTTTTTTTATATGAGCATTACTCTGTACCTATTACAGCTGCGTGTCTGAAATTTTGCCAAAAGTAGTTTAGTTTTATGGCCAAAGATACAGCAAAATTTGGTTGGTCTACTGCAGAGGGTTCGAGTAGCTGCCATACAACTCCTCCTTTTATATGAACATTACTACACCTAATAAAGCTGTATGTTTGAAATTGTGCCGAAAGTAATTAACCGGATGATATAATGTATATTATACGGTCATACGGGTATCCCAGAGTTGACACAGTCTACTCTACTACACTCTTCCTCGTTTTTGAATAAATTTGTTTATGATAGTTTTAAACAATTTATTTAATTGTTAATTGCTTTTAAAACGATTTTAAATTTTTAATATTAATGTATTATTTCATTTGCTTTAATTAAATTAATTTTAATCAATTAACAAAATTTAATTGTAGAAAAAAACACTCTTAATTGAAATTCAGACAAGCGGAACCGTAATATATGATAATAATATTTAATTAACAAAAATTGATATTTATCTATAAGCGTGTTATTTCAATATTAAATTAAATTTAAAAACGAGGAAGAGTGTAGTAGAATAGATTGTGTCAACTCTGGGATACCTGTATGGCCTTAATATAGGCACTATATCATTCGGTTAATTAGTTTTGGTATAATTTAAATGCAAAACTTATTAGACTTTCAACTAAATTTTGTACAATCTTTGGCCATAAAAATAAACTATTTTGGCAAAACTTCAAATACCCAGTTTCACTAGATATAGCGTAATGCTCATATAAAAGAGAAGTTGTCTGACAGCTAGTCGAGCCCACTGCAGTAAACCAACCAAATCTTGCACAAACTTTTTCCATAAAACTAAACTATTTTTGGCAAAATTCAAACACCCGGCTTCAATAGGTACAGAGTATTGTTTAAATAAAAAAGAAGTTGTATGGCAGGTACGAGTACCCGTGGAGTAAACTGGCTGCATCGATGACGGCTACTGCACAAAAACGATTTTGTGAAAATTTCACAACCCTAGCTTCTCTAGTTTTTAAGTTATCGTGCTTTATTCCATTCTGATCCGATCCAAACCTTTGAATCTATATCTACCCCTGTTCTTTTTCTGCGTCACAAACGTAATGACAAATTTAGTATACCCTTTGATTTATAGTCATACTGGTATAAAAAGAAGAAATGAAAAAAACCAATCGTGTTTAAAAAAGTACAAGTAAAAATTGATTAGAAAAGGCGTTTAGAAGATAAAATGAGTTATTTAGTTTAATGATAAGTTTAGATGTAGTATGGCAACTCGGTATATTTTTTTTACATATATTATTAATTCCCATGAAAGCCCCTCGATTGGTGATACATATTCGTAATTTAAATTTAATTGGCTCATTTGAAACAAACAGACGCACTAAAGGGAATCTATATAAGTACATTTTTCCAATTTTTTCTTGAAATATGTTAAAAAAATAGTTTACTTTAAAATTTAAAATATCGCTTTCTGTTCCATAGTCGGAAATGTTCATAACTTTAATTTTGAATTAATCGTACATTAAAAATAATGATCAGTTTTATATCATAAAATCATTTGTCTTATCATAGAATTAATGTTTAACAAGACTAATTACAAAGTTAGATAAGGCAATTAGCATTATATTATCTGATTAACTAATTTTTGACATAATATACATTTAAGTTCATGCTGTGTCACAGGTATTCTACTTAAACAAATAGCATGTTTATGAAGTTATAGTAACACTTTTTATCATCAGACTAAAACTTTGACCTCTTTATTCTAATTTTAATTGTTCTGGAGCAACTAATTAAAGCAGACATGCATAAGCAATAATAGCATGAGAACAGAGCAGAAACAGAATACACTTTGAGCAGAACATACACAGAGTAACTCTTAAGTGTTCAACTACCTTACTTACTGGATCCTAAAACCCTTGGTGGGGCATAGGACGTCAGCAAATCCTCTCCACCTTTCACGATCCTTAGCAATTCATTTTAGCTGTAACCACGTTTTGCGTTGCATTCTAGCTCTTTCAAAACAGTACTTTTCCATGTTTTCCTTGGTCTATCCACTTTGGATTCCACTCAAAACATTGTCTTGCAATATTTTATTCTGGTTTCCTCAAGGTATGTCCAGTCCATCGCCATTTTTTCTTTCGGATCTCGAGTTCAATCATCTTTTGGTTCGTTTTTCGCCACGGGTGGGTGTTGGTAATGATTTCGGCCAACGAACTCTAAAGATGCCGCGTAGACAACGGTTGCAACTTTTTGGTGATATTGGCGGTTACCTTCCATGTTTCACAGCCGTGTAGAAGTACTGATTTGACGTTTGTTTCAAATATTTTTAGTTTTGTACGCAGGGCGATACTATTTGACTGCTATATGTTTGAGAGTGTCCCAAAAGCAGCTCTAGTTTTCTTTATTCTGCTGTCAATATCAACTTCCGTTCTCCCATTTGATTTCACCATGCTACCAAAATAATTGAACTGTTCCACTTCTTCAATTTGACTTTCTTCTTTGACATATTTGTGACATTTCATAACTTTTCGTAAAAAAAAATGTCAAATATGTGTTTAAGTTCAGCCATGTGCAAAGAACAATATTTGAATCTCACATTATTTGACATTTAGATCCGGTACACTGTCAGCATTTACACATAACCTGAACAAATTGTAATTTAACAGTAAGCACCGGAACCAAATGTGTCAAATAACTGTATTCAATATATAAAAATTGTAATTAAATTATTTGTTTGGTACACAAAATATTCAAAATTTTAATGAATGGTTAAGGTAATGCAAATAAAATTAGTTTTCTTTATTCATTTTCATTAAATTTAATTTTATGTAAGATGTTGTTTCATATATTAAATCAACAAATAACATATGTATGTTTTAATTTATTATTTTATCATAATATCTTTTATTTTTTTTTTTAATGTTTAAAATAATGTGCATGTTATTGAATTATTTTGCTTTTAAATTATTTGAAGGCTATTTTGGAATGCATAAAATTTTTAAATAAAAAAAATTACACGAAGATGCCTATATTAGCATAGTTATTTAAATTGGTAATTTGTTGAGTTGTAATGGATCTAGATCGGATTTTCTTAGAAAAATTAAAATAAAAAATAAATATTTTGAATATCACGTGCTTATGAGTGGATTGATAGCATGCCGAAAACAAATTTTAATTAAATAAAATTTTACGCAAAATTACAAAATTGTCGAAGAAAATCAAACTAATTAGTTTTATTAGCATTAAATTATTTTGTTAAATTGCACTTAAATCGGTTAATAAACTTATGCATAGATTAAATTTTCATAAAACGAATTTAAATATTTTTGTAAATATTTTAAGACAAGATAATTATAGTTTAAAAGATAAATGAGCAGATTAGCATGATGTGATCCGGAAAAATTTGAAATTCTTTTTATTTTAATTTTAGAAAATTTAGACAAATTGACAGGTTTCACAACTTTTAGATTGTCGCCATTCAATTTCCCTAGACCCTTGTTTGATTTTTTATTAAATAGGTCCTTTAATTACAATTTCGGCAATTAAATATTTTGAAACCTTTTCATTTATTGATTTTTTTGGCGTAAGATTATACTGGGTGTCACGGGTAAGATTACAAGTGCTTCTTTAGGTGATTCCTAATGCTAAAAATAGAAAAATTCTATATGTTGAAGTTTAGCGAGCATATAGTTTCATATTTCAGCCTAGCAAGGAAAAAATTTAATTGTAGCTCTGGCCTCTTCAGAATATGTTTAAAATTCGAAAGTTTTAAGAGATCTCTAGGAAAATTTTGAAACGAAATATCTTAAGTTGATAGAACCAAATTTCTCTGTTCCATATACTAGGGTAAGAAGATCTATAACGATAAGATTGCAGAATGTGGGATAAATAAAATTGAGATAAAATGCGACACTTGTAATTTTAAACTTTTTCTATATAAAATGTTAATCGTCCTTACTCCTAAAAAGTCGCTTCTTATCAATGTCTTTTTTTCTGACTTTTCGAAATATTTAGGCTTCATACTGCACATTAAATTTCCTGATGACTTATATATCAAGTCACAAAAGATAATTGAGATGCACAGTTACCCTTCAGACAATCTTATCAGTTTTGGAGATTTGAAGCACATCAAATAAATTGCAACTCAACATACAGAAATGTAAGGTTAATAGCTTTACCCTTAAATGAACTTTTTTAGTATACGAATATAAACTTTATAAAGTAGCTATTGAAATGATTTTTAGCTTACTGACTTTGGAATTCTTCTCGACACTAAACTCGATTATAAACTCATTTATGATCAATTAGTTTCTAAGTCTTGTTAGTCAAATAATTGAATAATTAGGTAAAAACAAAAAAAAATTCAATATACTGCTATTACACCTAAAGCGTATTACGCACTACCAGTTTTTCCACCAGTACTTTAAAAGTTTAATACAGATGATTTCAGTGCTAATTACTGTTGTACATACAGTATATAATACTGTAAAGGCAAACAAACTAATGATAAAATTGATTTGCGTTAATTAGAATGTAACTAAAAAATGCTAATAAAAAAATCAGAGTTTCATTTAAAATCTATAAATTTAATTTTGCACAAGCTCCAAAGAATGCGACAAGCTCTGAAATTTTCACAATCTCGTTTTTATGCAATGCCCGTCATCGCTATTGAAATCCAACCAGTTTGCTTCATTGGTTCGAGCACCTTCCATACAACTTTTTTTTTATATGAGCATTACTAAATTTTGCCAAAAATAGTTTAGTTTTATAGCCAAAGTTTTCGTAAAACTTAGTTGGGGTAGTGTAGCGGGTGCGAGTAGTTGCCGTATAACTTCATCTTTTACATGAGCATTACTCTATACCTAATAAAGGTGGTTGACTAAAATTTTGTCAAAAGTAATTCAACGGATATTATAATGTCAATATTACAGTCATACGGGTATCCCACAGTTGACACTCTGCCTTGTTTTAATTTTATTTATTTTGTTTGGATTTAAAAATGAAACAACTTCCAATTGCAAAAACCAAAAATATCCAATTTGATACTCATCAATTATTTTATACTTAATAAAAATATGTAATATATAGGCTCAAAAAATATGTTATATTAAATTAAAATGACAGATAACCATGAAAAAGGGCATCAATTATCTTGTAATTAATCGTATTGTATATTTATTTTTTTGTATAAATTTACACTTCTACAATATATAAATACACAAAATAACCTTTACCTTAATAAATATCTCATAATTCTTAGAAGATATAAAATTAATACAATATTTAAATTAAAATTCATTATAATTTTCATTTTATGTAGTATCAAATGCGTAACAAATGACACGTACAATGTACTGATAATCTAAATAAATTTGATGGTAAATGTGTGTGTGTGTTGAAAATATCATTCATGAATCATGGTGTATATCTTACACGATTTTAATTTCCTTCAAATTTTTCAATATTTCACCATATATTTGGGTTTTAAATTATTTAATCTAAAGCTTAAAATCTTTCAAATGCAGATTTAATCAGTGTTAAAGTTAAAACATTGTATAATTGATTTTGCAAAAATAATTTTTTTTTTAAATTTTTCTTAATTTGACAATGAAATTTTAACACATTCTTTATTTTATATATTTTTTACCTTGTAAATTCAATTGAATTGATCTGATATTGATTTTTTTGCAAATTTGATTTTAATCAATATTAATTGATTTAAAAAAACCATTTTTATTTCGACAGTGTTTTATTTTTTAAAAAAAAAATTTATTTGCTTAAAAAATAGACATATGAGATGCAATGAAGGTAAATAATTTACATATATGTATGTATATTTATCAGTTATTTAATAAGTTTAATTTACATATTTGTGTCATTACCACATTTAAATTGTATGCATGCATGCATTTATGCGTATAAATTTAAATTATGAATTAGATTAAACTATAAAAGATGAGTATTACATTAACTAATTCTAAATTTGGTGTTAAGAGATTTATAAAATTTATTTTACCACAGATAAATAAAAACATATGTATGCTTATTTATAACTGCTTTTACTATTGAATTATTATTAAAAACTTGTTTTTTTTTTATTTTTTTTTTTACACGCTAGTCACACTCTAGGAAAACGAATTCCTTTATACATAGCTAAAAAAAAGATATGTAAGCTTAGCTATGGGGCTAAGGAGTTAGAAGGAAAATAGGATAGAAGAGGAGAGTTGGATGGTAGGTTAGAAACGAACCTATTTAAGTTCTTTTTAAAACGTTGCAAATTGTATAAATTGATTGTTTTTGTAATAATCATAATTCGTTTAAAAGCCAGGACTTTATTTAAAGGTTGCCATTTGCGAACCATTTTATTCATTAGAAAAAGTTTTGTTAAATATTTTGAACATTACTTAGACCGAAATAAGTTATTTTGGATTATATGTATATTCATTTAGACGAGGTTTAATATAAATGATTTGATCTGAAACTTATTGCAATTACTATATATCTTATCTGATTCTCTTTTAAAGATATATCTTAATTTCTGATCGATTTTGTGGGTTGTTACAATTTCTTTCATTACTGATCTTCGTTATGTAATGTGTTCCAATCAAGTGCCTGCTAGGACAACGTGCATTCTGGTTTTCTCAATGTATAACCTATCGATCTCCACTTTCGCTTTTTTCTGGCTGTGATTATGAGCTGTTGATCATTATTCTCTGTTTGAGATTTTTCTCGGTCAGGAGATTCTACAAATTATTTAAGACACTTAATTACATGGACCTATACTTTATTGTATTTACATATTAAATTTAGTTCTTCTTTTTAAAGTAATAATTTAGTCATAATAGATATGGGTGGACTCTTGTGTATAAATTGAATTAGCTTCGAAACTAAATAGATTCAACTTTATGTCTACAATAGAATACAAACTTTGAATCCTTCTTATAAATCTTCTCAAATAATTACGCAAGGAAGCTGATATTAAAAAATATGCTTGGATAAAACGGAAAAGATAATGGTGGAAAAATGATTTATCCACCTGGATGGCGTAGTGGCTAGAGTAACGAACTCTCATTTCAAACAAATCTATTGAATAAAAAAAATCTGACCAATGGCGTAATTGAACGTATACACCGCGTTTCATATGGAAGGTATCGGGTTCAAACTCGGATCAGATCATATCTAATAAAGAAATATCGTAAAATTTTTTAATTATATCGTATTATAAAATAAGATTTAATAAAAATATATAAATAATTCTTGTGTAAGATACGAGATGGCGCACAAAGTTAACATTTGTGCATCCATATTTCATAATCTTATACAATAAATACAAGCGAGTAATCAACGGCTTAAAGAATATTATGATTCAAAACAAAATTGAAAAATTTTTTAATTATTTTTATTATTTAATTATGATATTAAAATATTAAGGTTAATAATTATGATATTATTTAATATTATTATTTAATTAAATATTGTGTTGCAATTTGCAGCAATTCTGTTTTAATACTGTTAATTTTTTGATAATAATGCATTAAAAGTCTCACGCATCTTTACGATTTAAATTCATTTTATTATTTTAAAAGTTTTCTTTTATTAAAAAAAAAAGAAATGAGTAAAATTAAAAATATATTTAATGTTTTTATTTTTTATTAATAAAAGCTAATTCTGTTTTATTTGAGCATAAACAAATTGTTTTATTGAGATTTAATCCAAAAATAAAACCATGACCCACCCATTTATTACATTTTTAAACAAATTTAAGAAAAATTTTTACAAAATGATGATTTTAAGGGGTTTTTTTTTATTATTATTATCGGACATTTATCTTAAATATTTTTTACGAATCGATTTTTTATTTTTTATTATTAACTTGCGTCTTAATTGATTTTTTTTTTTTTATTAAATTCTGACTGAGCATTTTTTATTGATTTTTCAATAAAATCGATTTTATTACTTAAAAAATTTTCTGTTTTTGTAAGTTTCGAAAAAAACATTAAGTAAAATTAGGTAATTTTCTTCCGAATTCGTTTATTTTTGGTGTTTTTTTAAGGTATAAGTGAAAATTTTGAGTTGGTGTTTTACACTTTTCATTTCATTGGTAAATGAATGTAATTTTAAAAAGTGAAATTATATAAATTGGGTTTAAGGAGTGTTTAAAATTTCAATATTTCTTAAAATTGGATATTTTGGCTACTATTTTGTTTTAAAAGTATATAAAATATAAAAGTAAAAGTATATTTTTTGGGTTTTTATTAAATTTTAAAAGCTCAATTTTTTCCATAATTACAATCAAAATGCAGATATATTTAAAAAAAAAATTTCTAATATTTATGACTGAAATTCGATATTTAATTATACTATTAAAAGAAACTTTATTTTCTTAATTTGATTAGTAATTTGTTTATTTATTAAAAAGTGATTTGAATTGTTTTATACAATTCCATATTTTTATTAGTCATTAAGTTATATTTTGATTTTGTATTAAATATGTAATTTGAGTACCACGCAGTACGTATGTGTTGATAAGTATATCATTAATTTCTTTTTAAATTCTTAAAAGGAGTTTAGTAAAAATTAAAAATTTTAAATAGTTTTCTGGAAACTTGAACAAGTACGAAATATTTTCCGGAATATATCGCATTTAGAAATTGATTTATCTGTCAAATATTTTGTGATATCATAAATGCAGTAAAGATGAGGGCATTTAATTGCTAGAAACTATTATATTCGCATACAAAAATACCTAATATTTTTATTAGATAATATATATATATAAATAAATAAATAATATAACATAAATAAATATTACAAATTATTACCTATATTATCTAATAATTAAAAATCTACACTATATGGCAATACTTATTTCAACATAGAATTTATAAAAACGTCATATGTGTCATAAAAAGGAAAATCCAGCTAGATATAAAAAAATGCAAATGTCAAATTTAATAGACAGAGAAATTTATTTATTTATTCACAATCACTTAAATATATTACAAATAAAAATTTCAATAAAATGAATATAATTTATGAAAATTAATTTTTGAAAAATTTTTTACCACTTTTTAAGCGGTTTGGTTAAAGAACTTAAAATTTTGAAAGGAGTTAAATGCTAGAAAAAAAGACTTATGAGTTTTTAAAAGAACTTTTTAGTGTGGTTCCCTGTTTAGGAACTGTAAGAGGTCAAAAACTGAAAGTTTGATATTTGTAAACACCTGTAATTTTGAACACCTATACATATATTTTTTTGAAGTAATATACATAAATTAAAGCGCGAACAATAATTTTAGCCAAAATTTGGAAGAGAGCAGAATAAATTTCTATCAAAAATTCTAAAAAATTATGCTTTCCTAATTTATTTCAAGCTTTTTTAGCATTGATTTGAAATCGTTTTAATGTAGTTATTATTGAATTCAATTTCTTTTAATAGATGTAGTCTAAACTTATTACAATACTCCTAACTATAATAGTCATATCATGTCATATGAACTTTCGATAAATTCAAAAAGATTACATATGACATACAAAATCATAACCCTAACTGTAATAGTCATAAAAAATCATACGTATAAAATGTCAAACAAAAACATTTAATTATTAAAAATTTATGTATTTACCTTTTAATGTGTGATTCTGAAATTTTTAAATTCTTTTCATTTTGGTTTACTACAACTAAATTGAAAAGTCATATTATGATATATACGCTATGATATGTACGCTTCGTTTCGTATGCCTATGATTTAACGAAAGATTTCTTAATGATAAAGAATGATGGTTATGATTATTATAGTTAGTTATATGAAATGTCATGCAATCGTACAAATTCATGACAGCATATGACACCATATGACTATTACAGTTAGGGGTACTTATCCTTCTTTACTGAGCTCGGTTATTCGAAAAAAAATACATGAAATTACTAATCATATGATTTGTTCTAATACAGGGTTACTTTTACAACCGTTCACTTTCTTAATTCATTGTCTAAAACAAAAGTATTGAGATATTAAATAATAAATTTATATTTAATTTAAAAATTCAATTAAATTGACAGATTGTTAAAGCTTAATTGTTCGTTAAATTTTCGTTAAAAAAAAACAAATCTTTTGAAAATTTAATTTTAATTTTCATTGCTATACAACAGTCAACAAGTGAACTATTAAAACCATTAAACGTGATCATTAATAAATAATGGTATAAACCTTCAACATATTGTGTTTTTTTTTTAATTTTTTTTTTAGTATTGTTTTCAAATTTTTATTGATTTTATGGTTTTCTATAATGTTACCGCCAACTAATTGATTGGTTTTTCATTTTTTGTTTTAAAATTTTTCGTTTATTAAAATAAAAAAAAACATTTTATGTTTTTTTTTTACATATATAAATTAAAAAAATAGATCAGGCAGTTCTACTGTTTCCGAAATCCAACAATAACACAAAAAAAAACTTATTTAAATATTGGTTAAGACATTGGTTCATTCAATCTTTTCATCTGTAAGCTGATCTAATAGAAATTAAATTTCAATATAATATCTATAGATATATTTCTGTTTTTTTCGAAATTAATCAATTTGTAAAATTTTGAAAGACAAAACATTTGTAAAAAGTATATATATATATATTTGTAATGTATACATATACGACGTCCACAATATAACATAATACCTATATATAAGTTGCTGAAGAAGCTCCATTATATTGAGTTTAAAAAAAAAATACCTAAATTTGTTATTTTTTTGGTCGTTTTCGAAGATTAGTGTCATTTTACGCATATATTATAGATATATATATATATATACTCAGCTTCATTTGAAGATTATAATTAATGATCATTCATATTTACAGGTATATTAAAGGTATAAAAGGTACAAAATTTCCAAAAAAAAAAGTAAAATTGTTACGTTTTGTATTTAATTACTTACAAATTTATTTAATAAAAAAAAAATAACCACAAATCAGGTGGTTGCGGGCTCTAAAAACAATTATTATTTATATATATGTTATTATTAATTAAAATATTAATAAATAAAAATTTTGATTAATTTGTGGTATAATACAGGTGGTAAATAAATATTTAATTTTTTTTACTTTAATGGAATTTTCTAATAAAAAAATGATTTTGAAAATTAAAAATTAGGGGAAAAAATACACAGACACAATTTTAAATATTAATTTTAATTGTAATACTGTTGTACTAAGTGTAGCACTTCTGTATGCAGACATATTGACAAAATAAGAGATGTTGGAAAACCTGGAAAACATTTTTAAAAACACCTTGGCTTTCGATCTACCTTTGCACAATGAGATTATCTGCAGTTCACATCCAATGAAGATCATTGATCTAGATCTATAATACCTCACGATAACTAAGTGAAATAGTTAGTGACAAACCTTTAATTTTTTCAGTGATGACTGAACATCTTTTGAACACCCTCTTATTTTCATCAGTGATATTAAATATTGATTACAGTTTCGTTATTTTCTCGTTCAAGAAAAAACTGTAGACTATAACGGTCTCTCTAAAACTGGTGAGATAAGTATTTTTCAGAACTCCTAAAAATTATTTTCAATACTCTCAGTTGATTTGAATATATAGAACTGCAGATGATTCTTTATTTGTGGTTGGAGGTTGTAACAGATGCAATATGCACAGTGATAATTGTTGATAATTGTAAAGATTGTTGAGTTGTAAATATTAAGAATTTTCTAGTAATATCTACTAATAAGTTTAAAATTAAATACTTTCAAAAAAATAAATATGTCATATCGAGTTCTAATACTATTTTTACTATAACATAGAATGAGGCTGTAGTATTGAAAAATAAATTATGATTCGATACCCAAAATCATAAGAACTTCGAAAAAATCTTATTCTTAGGTTACAGGCTTTTGTTAAAAGTCGTATACGACGAAAAAAACATATACAAAACGCAAAAAATTATGGATCGAATCAATGTTGCGAAAAATAAAATCTTAATTTTAAAAATGTATAAATAATTATAGAGAGAAAGAATTAGTTAATGATAGAATACATTAGAAGATACAGATATTTCCTAACAAATTAACTTTTATGCTAATAAGACTATTTATACCATAGCTACATACTTGAAGAGGAGGAAAGCAATTAGACATATTAAATTCTTATTATTACATATGATCTTAATGAACATAGGGGGAATGTATTATATAAAATTAATTAATGATATTAAATATAATTTTCATATAGATTAATAGGTTGTATAAAATTATTAACATAATTAATTGTAAAATATATCGTATTAATTAATAATATAATAAAAAAATATCCAAATAAATAATAATATTGAAAAATTTACTCAAAATTTTTAAAATTAATTAGTAATAAAATATGATTAGGTTAAAAATTACTATAATAAATTTTAACAACTTTATTATCAAAAAATCATTTTAATAGTTAACTTCCTAAAGTTTGATTAGTTTTCAATAATTATAAAAAAGAAATAAACACCTACTAAGAATAACCCAAAACACATTAAATTAATGTTAGAAACACCATTTTGAAGAACTTCCAAAATTTTATTTTTGGAAGCTGAACAAAACTATAAAAAGTGATTTGGAGTGGTTGAGTTTTTTTTTGTTGGATACAAAATGTTTTTGAAACATTAATCTTATGGTTTGAGTAAACGTTTTAATGGTTATTATATACTTTTATATTAACTTGCCTGTGTCTATGGGTTTATTTTAGTTTAAAAAAAAATTTTTGTTTTTATTTAATGACCACAAGATTGTATTCAAAATGTTTTTCCTTATGTTTTATGAGTTTTTTTTTAAAAAAATATTAATAATAATGGAAAATAGCAAAATTAGTCATAAATTATAATAGAAAAATATACTTTGTTAAAATTAATAGTATATAATATATTTAAAAAATTGTTGAATCCCCTTTGGGTTAGGAAATAATTCCCTTACATTGAAGTGATGTGGTAAATTTTTTTGCATATCGGAAGAATACAATTAGATATGATTATATGTTTAGAATACAAATAAATTATCAACGGATTTATATTATAGTATTATTAGATTTTTACTATCAAAATGTTTTTAACAACTGTATTTGTTATGAAATTATGCAATTTATCAACTTTGGTGGTCAATTTTTCTAAAAAATTTATTTTGTTCCAAAATTAAAGAACTAACCACAAATATTTCTTTAGTTACTCAAAAAAAACTGTTAACAAGTTATTAAAAAAACCAAGGCTTTTTAAAAAAAGCACATTTCCAAAACTACACAATGTATCATATAGTTTCATACAGGGATTTAAGTAAAACATATATAATAAAACGGGGAAGAGTGTATTAGAGTTGACTGTGTCTGGGATACCCGAATGTCCGTAATATATTTGAAAAAAATTTTAAATACACAGTTTATTAGGCTTTCAGTTATGAACAAAAGAAAATAAAGTTGAAAGGCAGCTCTTCAAACCTAGTGGAAAAGGGGCACTCTATTTTTTTTCAGACGTTGGCCATTAAAGTTAACTACTGTTGACAAAATTTCCGACATCCAGCTTTATTAGGTATAGAGTAATGCTCATATAAAAAGAAGTTGTATGAAAGCTACTGGAACGTACAGTAGTAGAGCAACCAAATTTTGCGCAAACTTTGGCCATTTCCATATCCAGCTTTACCATGTATACACTTATTTATATATAATGATTTTCGCATAACGCTAAATTTTAGTATCGTACGGCAACCTTATACATCTACATAAATTTATAAAGCTTATAAAAGCACCTTTCCGAAACTGTCTTCAAATTGAAAATATACTCTATAGTACTCATGTTATAATAGTTTCAATTTAGAGTGTTTTTGTACTTTCGGGGGCTAAAATTCCGTAACGGATGGGGCTATAGATAAAAGTTCTTCCATATTATATATTATAAATATTTCTATAACATCTTCTGAATATTTTAATCTAAATATAAAATATTTATATTGCAATATTTAATTAATTTTTAACAATACATTATTTTTTCTATTTTTTAACACATTTATATATTACAAACTATTTTAATGAAAAAGAATGAAACTATACAAATTAAGCCTGCCTTTCCATTGACTTTATTCTTTGAAAAGTGCATGTCATCAAATCTTGTTTTACACAATCTGTGGTTGGTTTTTTTTTTAATTTAATTAAAGTGTTTTTGAACAAATCGCAGTAGATCACGATCTGTTTAAATTAAAACAATTGTATTCAGTTTTTGACTCGGAACACTTACACCGTAAAATTTATAAAATTTTGCATTTTTAAAATTGTAAACACGAAGTAAACAAAGTAAATAATTGATAATGCGACTAACATTCTGGAAATTTTAAGAAGAGATTTCTATTTTTTATTTTAATAATTTTATAATTACATAACTTGATTAGGGATCACTAATTGTGAACTTATTGTTAGTCCAAAATAAATGAAAATAAATTACACACACAAATTTATGACATTTTTACAAATTTATCTCTATATTGCTCATTAAATGAAACTGATCTGCATTTGAGTATACTTTGATCAAAGAAGTAACTCTGTATGCTGTGATATTATTAAATACACTATACATACTCTTAAATTTAATTTATGAAAACGCCTCTCTTCTAATCGCAAAATTTTAAAAATTGCGACTAGTTTATGCATATTCTATAAGTAAATATTATTATAATTGGTTAAGCGACTTCTGAACGAGTTTTTAGCTACGTGTGTCCATTTGTCCGAACAATACGGTAACTCAAGAACCAAAAAAACTAGAACTTTCAAATTTTTTCATATACATTTTAAAACAAGAGCCATCTTTGATATTGATGCAGTTTTCTAAACAAGTTCCAGTATTTGTTATTAAACTTCTTTTTTAGTGTAGCACATCTTAAAATTTAAAAAAGGTCGGTTACTCATGTTTTGTTTAAGTGGGTTTAAAGTTATATTACCTACGTTTACACAAATTTTGGTTAGTTTAGTGCAGCAGGTTTAAGTAGATAAGATATACAACTGCAACTTTTTTTATATGAGCATTACTTAGAACTAAAAGAAAGTCAGTATTTCAAATTTTGACAAAAGTAGTTCACATTAACGAGCAACGTAAGCACAGAATATAGGGCGGCTGTCCCAAGCAAAAACACAGTAATTGATTCAAGTATACTTTCGAGAAATTAAGCAAAACACTAAATTTTGAAGCCTCACAACATCTTTTAAAAATTTGTGGTCTATGTAATTTTTTCTTATAAATTGAATGATTATCCTTCTTTTTAATACCATTTCGATTCGATTACTCTTAATTTTGGGTAATTCCGAAAAGCTTTTTTGTTTTAAATGGGTATTATTGAAAATTTAAGCGAAGAAAACCAGGTAAAAACACAGTATTTGAATTTACTGTGTTTTTAAAGTAAAGCAAGTATTAATTTAATAATTAAATCTCAAAACAAAAATACAGTAGGTATTGCCTTTACATTATCATAAAATAATAAAGTTGTATGGCAGCTACTCGAACCCTCTGCAGTAGACCAACCAAATTTTGCAGAAACTTTGGCCATAAAACTAAACTACTTTTGCCAAAATTTCAGACACGTAGCTGTAATAGGTACAGAGAAATACACATATAAAAAAAGAAGTTGTATGGCAGCCACCCGAACCCATGAAGCAAAATGGCCAGATTTAAATAGCGATGACGGCTATTGCAAAAAAACGAATTTGCGAAAATTTCAAGATCCTAGCTTCTTTAGTTTTTGAGTTATCGTGCGGACGGACGGACGGACGGGCATACATAGCTAAATCGATTTTTTTTTCGATTCTGATCCGATCCATACACTTGAGTCTATATCTACCCCCCCTCCTTCTCTGCGTCACAAACGTAATGGCAAATTTATTATACCCTTGGACTATATAGTCATACGGGTATAATAATTCAGTCTTATCTACTAAGAAATTATAAAAAATAATTAATTATAAAAAATGTAATTTAGATTAATTCGTACAAAATATTATGTAATTTGTTATTCTTCCACTTTATTGGGGTCAAAAGTAACTAAGTCTTTTGATGTTTCAGACTCATTTAGATTATTCCAAAATGAGCGCCTATTAACTGGCATTAATTGAACAAGCTCTTTTATTATTGTTTCCTTTTCTGCACACCACGGATTGTTCGGCATCCTTTTGTAAATTTTACTTCCACCAAATTGCACAATTTAAAATTTGTCAAGGAATCTTCAATATTTTTCTTTTTCATTAAAGACCGTTTACCTGACTTCCCTTGATGAAACTGTTCCAATTTTAAAATTCGTAAATTTTTACGTGAACTTTCTATTACCTCGCATAGCTTTTGGAAATCATAAATATTTCGCTTCCTGCCTATTTTTTTTTTCAATGTTCCCATGTACTCCATCAGCACTCATATGGGTATGACCTTTAGTAAGGAATTTAAAGCGAACTTCATCTGGACCGTTTGGTTGGTTTACAATATTAACCAGCGCAGAGAAAATCACCCAGTTTTTGTTTTGCGCTGTACAATTTATTACATTAAAAATAGAGTACAAAAAACAAGTAAACATTGAAAAAAGAGAATTAAAAAAAAACAATTTAATTTTGTTAGTTACTGTGTTTTTGCTTGGGACAGCCGCTTTGTGATTACATAAAACCGAACTATTTTTCACTTTTAAAACACAGTAAGTACAAACACCAAATTAGAACACAGTAACTCATTGCAATTACTGTGTTTTAATTTGGGATTCGTTTGTTACTGTGTTTTGAACTAGGAATCTTGATGTAAACAATGCACTTACTGTGTTTTGGAAGCATCATTTTTACTCACTGAGGGTTCAGATCGTAAAAGTGACAATGTACAATGTTAGGAAACAACATAGTAAGTCCATTTTTGCTCTTAACTCGAATTTGATCATATTGTTAGTTACTGTGTTTTTGCTTGGTACAGCCGAGGGGGTGTTTCCACAATTCAGTGCACTGCTATATACCACTGCATAGTTACTTATGCGTAAGCACATTTTTTGTACGGGGCTAAGCTGGACCTCTCCTGGTTTCCATAATTTTTACTCTTAACTCTGTTTCTAAACTACTTATGAAAATTTTCTAAAATATATTCGAAAGCTTAAGATGTTCTCTTTTAATCTTCTACCTTTAAATTTAAAACACGTTAAAATTTTGGAATTTTAGAAACACCCTGTGTAATTTTATTTAAAAATATTTAAATAGCTGCCATACAACTCTTATGTGCTTTTATGCAAAACTTAAAGTCTAATAAGTTGTGTATTTGAAATTTTAAGTAGTTAAACCTCACAAAATAATGCTGGGTATCTTACAATTGACATAGTCTACTCTACCATCTTCCCAATTTTACTTAAGATTATGCTTATTTAAAAAAATAAACAATTTTTAAATTTGAGTTCATTGTAGTGTCTAATTTAAAATACATACAGTTTTTTAACATGATATAATAAATTATAAAAATATTTAAAAAAATTTGAATGGTTCAATAACTTCGGATTTTTTTTTAATTTAATTTAATTTACAATTCTAAATTAAAAAAAAAAATTAATTAAAAATTTACATATTTTATCTTGTAAATAAATAAATTAAAAATAAAATTTTAATATTAATTTTGCATATTTAATTGTAATTACTCACCTTAACTGTTTTATCTTCACCTAATACAGGAGTTTGTATTAGTGTTGTTATTATTGCCAAATATATATAATGTTTCATGATTAAAGTCCAAGTTGTCATGAATTTCCTAAGAGACTGGTATGTAACAGTCAAACAAAAAATAAATTAAAAAATTTGAATCTAAACTAAATGTTTAATTAAAATTTTATATTTTAATTTTTATTTTTTAATGTTATAATTTGTTTTTGTTTATTTTAAAAACTTTTTACTAATATAAATAAAATTAAATATATATTTTTTTAAACAGTCTTTATCACTATTTTTTTTTTTTAATTTAAATTATTTAAAATTTATTAAATTGCTTCTTTTAATCTTATTTTTATTTTTCGACATTTATTATATTCATTTTGTTACAAAAACTCTTAAAAGTTTTTAATTTAATCTTTAAAATTACAAAAATGGCACTGAAATGAGAGAAAAATGGTTAAAAATTTAAACTATTACTAAGCTAATATGGAAATTAAATGAAATATTTCAAGTGTTTTTTTTTTTTTTTTATTTTGTTTTTTGTTTTTTTTTTTTTGTGATATAGTGAAATAATTTATTTATAAGCGTTCCTAATATTAAAGTGTGATTTATTAGATTTTGTTTTTTTTTTTAATTAATTTTTTATTATATTCGTTGCAAATTGCAATAAGAAATATTTTTAATTTATTTTTAATTATAGGATTACATTATACATAGTTATTTCAAATATTCTAGGATCATTAATAATTAAATATTTATTGAATATGGTATTTAATGAATTTTAAATTACATTAGTTAAGTGTTAAGAGTATGAGAATTTTAATTCTAACATCACTTATCAAAAATGCAATGTGTTAACACAAGCAATGTGTCAAAAAATTTTGTAAAAATTTTTGACCACACATATCTTCTGAACGGTTAAAGATAGGATCTTGAAATTTTGTGAGAAGTTAGATACCCAGAAATAAGTAGGAGTCGGTTAACAAAATTTTTTTGTCAAGCCCCCTGTTTAAGAGCTATAAGGGCTCGAAAATTTAAATTTTGCTATTTTAAGCACCTGTAACTTGAATACCTGCCCAATTTTTTTTTTATTAATATACAAAGTTTAAAGGTCCAACATTATATTTTAACATATGTTAAAGGATTTGCTTAAATTTTAAAGCGGTTCCTTAAATTGAAGAAAGTGTCTCTCAGTTTTACCCATTTTTGCTTAGATTATAATTCTAAGTGAAATTCCAAATTTTTGTGGAATTCACAATTCAATTCCTAGAACCTAAAAAAATGGAGGGGGACGAGTTAAATGAAGTTAGATCCTTAAGAAACTTGGCAACCTTCCCCATTGAAGGGATATAACAACTTTAAAATAAAAACTTTAGTGTTAGCAGTAAATTTTATAAGTAAGCAGTAACTATTTCCAAATAAATATTTCCAAAGTTAAACTCAGTATGTAATACAATATAAATTTGAAAATGTGCTTTTTAAAAAACCCTTGGTTTTTTTTCATCACTTGTTTTTAATGTGTTGTTCTCAAAAGGTTTTTTCCTGGTCGGATCATATCTAATAAAAAATATAGTGTATATTATAATAGTTTAATAAGTCCAAATGTAAAATGGGCAAAGGTCTAATATTATCAGGCAATATTTACTATTGTCTGGTATTACAAATAGATAAATAAATAAATAAAAAGGTTTTTAAAAGTTTAATATGCTGTTGTGCAGTTTTAAGTGTTTTGAGCAGTAGATGTTTTTTTTTTAAATTATAACCAATCAATCATATTGTTATTTATTTACCATTGGTAAATTTGAAATTTTCTAGGAATTTTCAAAAGTTTCAATCAGAACGATCATAATAAATTTTATCATGTTGTTCCCAGTCTGGCTTTAATTAAACTAAGTCTGGAAAATTGCCTTTCAGCTGATGCGATACCATTTAGAAATAAACATAATCTTAACATATAAGTATACTGTCTTCAAATATAAATTTCACCATGTGGCAACACTGGTTCAAACATTTTCTTTAACCTATTACACTTGCGTCCAATTTGACAAACACAAAAAAAAAACCAAGTTACAAGTATGAAAATTTTACATTTTAATAAAATTATTTTAATTTTTATTCAAATTTTAGACTGAAATATTCCAAGTTTATTTTTGCATCAAATACATTACAAAAATAACAACTTTTATAAATCTCTTTACAGTAGAAAAAAAATACAATCTAGAATTTTTATGATGTGAAAGAATACTCAAGTGCACACCCTATTTCATTAGTATTATGTGTTACCAATTTTATTAGTATTAATTGCCAACCCTATTTTATTAGTTGTCCTTAGTCAATAATTTTTCATTCAGCCACCTCCTAACCTACCCTAAGGTCCTTTCTAATTATATTTTTACCTACATAATAAATGACAACCAATTACCATACATGACAAAATAAATGTATGAGAAATAAATTATGAAAATGTATTTTTTAATAAAATTGTTATTCCAGTTTTGCATTTATGTTCTCTGGGGGGGCTATTTGTATATATGGCTATATATGCCATGTTTATTATATACCATTGGAAAGAGTGTTAAGAGACCTTTCTAACAGTATAATAATAAATTTAGGATGTTTTTGAAATTTTCACACTTAAAGTGGTTTTTTTGAAAATTTTTTAAAATTTCCACTTGACACTGAAATAACTCAAAAACGGTAGCACCAATTGCCCTACAATATTGGGGAAAATAGCTGCAATTTACTGTCATACAGGAAAAATATAACGGTTTAACTAAAATACTACAAAATGTTAAGAAAATTTTGTAAAGCATTTTTCAACCACTTGATG